>WBMW01000269.1:194108-222075 GCA_013396635.1 Penelope pileata
GGAGTCCTCAGCACAGGAGGGACATGGAGCTGCTGGAGCGCGTCCAGAGGAGGGGCACAAAAATGGTCCAGGGGATGGAACACCTCCCCTATAAGGACAGACAGAGAGCTGGGGCTGTGCAGCCTGGAGAAGAGAAGGTTCCAAGGTGACCTGACAGCAGTCTTTCTGTATCTAAAGGAGGGCTATAGGAAAGAGGAGGACAGACTCTTTAGCAGGGCCTGTGGGGGTAGGACAAGGGGAAATGGTTTCAAACTAAGAGAGAGGAGATTTAGGTTGGATTTAAGGAAAAAGTTTTTTTACAGTAAGGGTGGTGAAGCACTGGCACAGGTTGCTCAGAGAGGTGCTGGAAGCCCTGTCCCTGGAGACATTCAAGGTCAGGCTGGACCGGGCTCTGAGCAGCCTGATCTACCTGTAGATGTCCCTGTACATTGCAGGGGAGTTGGACTACATGACCTTTAAAGGTCCCTTCCAACTCTAAGGATTCTATGATTCAGAAAGCAAGCATGTCTGGATGTTACCAGAGCTATTCTGAGCTAGCTGCTAACCTGTAAGAAGGGACAGATGAGAAGGCTCCAGGCTCCTTGGGGTAAAGGAAGCCACAGACAGCATCTACAAGAAGTCAGGTGGCATCAAAGCAAACGAGCATGCAATGTGAACAGCAGACGCCTGCAGGCAGGACACTGAGCTGCAGCATGAAGCCACCAGCAGCAGTCCTGGCCCCGCTGCCACCTGCCCAGCACCCATGCAGGCACATTCACAGCTGCCGGGGCACCCAGGTGGGATTAAAATGAACTTTTTCTTCTCAACTTTGTGCACCATGCATAAGGAATGAGCTACAGGATAGGACTGGCAGAAAGAGGTGGGGAGGCTGCACCATAAACACAGCTTCCCCAAGTCCACAGTATGAAGAATAACACAAGACATCCCCAAAAATTATTAAGAGAGGAGGAACCATGACACCCAAAGAAACACATGCCTTCACCCAAGACATCCGAAGCCCCACATTTTGGGGGGAAGCAGCCTGTGCTGTGCTCAGCTGAAGCAGAACACCCTGCCTTGCCCCGGTGGCTTTTCGTCTTTTGCACTGGAGCAGAGGAACTGGGTTTGGCACCAAGGTGAGCTGTGTGCACACCACTCCTTAACACTTCCTGCTCTGCTTCCACGCCCCTGCCAAACTGCTGCAGCCTGTGTCAGGCACAGGCAGAATGGCCCCGTGGGGCCAGAAGGAGCTCTGCAAGCTGGGGAAAGAGAAAGGAAGCACCAGGCATGTTCGCACTGGCAGCACTGTGATCCTCTGAGATTATTTCTGTCCTTCATAGAAGGCTGCGGAGTGGTAAATCTCCAGAAGCAATAGACACAGCTTATTCCTGAGCCTGTTCAGGTGAAACAAGTTATATGGACAACAAAAGTTAGGCAGGGCAGAAAAAAGGTTTATTGAGCCCAAAGGAAAAAGGGTTCTACACAAACAGCAATGGAGAGACTCGCACGATGCAGCTCAGTAGCACTGTCAGGAACCATGGAATAGCTCAGAAGAGCTGTGTTCAGAGATTACAGTGCTCCTTTATCACAGAATGGTTGGGCTGAAGGCACCTCACAGCCCCAGCCCCACAGATCAGGCTGCCCAGTGCTCCCAGCCTGGCCTTTACAGAGCAGAGGGACAAGAAGAACGCAGACATCCCCCAGCGCACAGCAGCATCACAGCACCAGAGGCAGCAGGCCCAGGATGGGTGCACAGAACTCTACAAGCATTTGCCATGGCAACAACAAAAGGCAACAGGTGGAAGAAGTGACTTTTGACATGAGAACAGGTACCCATGGCTTCCCTTACTCACTGCGAGACATCGATCTTCACTACTGCTGACCTGAAGCCTTACAGTTCCTTAATTAGCAATCCCAGCGCTACGAGTTCGTTAACACAGCAAACCTTTCAGGAGACGGTCACATACCAGATCGAGCATGCCAGCCCTTGCCCACTCCGTGGGAAGGCACCGAGGGCACCCAGCTGCCACCAGCCCCATCCGACACCCATGGGGATGCGCAGTCCCACAAGCGCCTAACAAACACTCCCAGCCTCGCTGCTGCAGGCACGGCTCCGTGCTCGGGGTCAGGCTGCTCCTGCGCAGAGCCTTCGCCGAACACCTCAATGAACACCGCGCAGCAAAGCCGAGCGAGTGTCCAGAGGCTGTGCAACCATGCCCGAGAGCTGCATGTGAGACACAGGTACTCACGGGTTCTTCATTATCTGCCAAGCTGCAGGCCTGGGAATGCTAAATGGTCCGTTTGCTGGTTTAATGGGAAAGGAGACCACAGTCACATCAGCGCTGAGGAAAGGAGTACAGACAGAACACAGGCAGGGTCTCGTTTGGGTACCGATGGATAAACGCAGCCCTCCTCACTCTGCTCAGTGCAGTGCAGGCAGAGCACTTAAAGCGATGTGATACTGATAGAGCACAGAGCCCTGATTTACATGCAGGGCACAATTTTAACAGACAGAACAAATAAAAGGCAGCAGTCAAAGGCAAAAAATTAAAAGCAGTGTATCTACCACGAAAATGAAGGTTCTCAAAGTCAACACACCTGCTGTACAGGGCATGGGATGACACCTCCCATCACCATCACTGCAGGGCTTCAGAGGAGGAGGAGGAGAGGGAGAGGAAGAGACAGCCACCTGCACTCAGCCCAAGGAAGCTCTCTAACAACAGCTCCAGGAGGTTCCAACACAACAGGCCTGGCGGCAGAAGGCCAAAGTCCTCCCACTCTCTCATCCCTGCAGAAGTCAGCCAGGAGATGATTATGATAATTATGATAATTACAAAGCCACCCTCCAGGTGAGAACTCTGCCCAGAAGCTGTTGTGCACGGCATTGAGAGCCCCTCCCCTGCAGCTGCCAGCAAGCTCCAGCAGCCACAGGCAGCACACAACCAAAGGGGCCAACGCCTTCACAACAACCCCAGTGCTGTCCGCTGCCCGCGTCCTCTGACAGCACAGAGCTTTCACACGGGTCCTTGTGGAAGGCAGCAGTGCTGGAGGATGGTTCCATGGGTCTCCATCAGCTATCCTGAAACTCCCTGCTAAGGAAGTTATGAAGTTATCTGGCACAGCTTGAGAAAGAATAATTTAGCAGCAGCTTGTGAAATTGGCTGTGCTCTGTTCTAAATTTATGCAAGATACGGTGTATTATCTTGGAAGCTGGGCCCAAGCCTTCATTAGTCAGAAAGGCCCCTGGAGGCCAGGACCACTTCTGCACTGCTCACCAGTGCACGGCCCCAGCTGTGCCACACGCGTCCTCGCAGCACTGCGGGCACGGGACAGGCGGCACCGCACGGCGCGGGCAGGGCAGCGCTCCTGGGTCTTTGTCGAAGGAGCCTTACTGATTGTACACATGGGTATCTGATTTATGGGGACATATCAAAGCCTCTTTAATTAAGTAGCAATTAGAGCATCCTCAAGTTGCATGGCAAAAAACAGAGTAAAGCAGATTTTTAAGCAGATTTAATTTTAAACAATTTTTCATGGATGCCCAAAGCGCTGCACACAGCTTTCAAACAGTTCTCACATCCCTACCCATACAAAGAGCTCTTATTCCATCACCTTCCACAGCACTCTATGACGAGAAGTATCCCACTCCTCCCGTGCCTCCCGATGCATCCGGCTTGTCGGCCCCCCCCACGCTCCCAGCAAACACAGCAGCTCGGCGGCTCCCAGCCAGCAGCGCTGCCGGCGCGGGAGCTGAGCGCGGCCGTGGCCGCTGCCCCTGCGCAGCACCAGCAGAGCCCTGGCTGCTCAACAGAGGGAAAGCCCTGCCCAGTCAAAGTGACACACACAAAATGCATTTCAAGTGCACTTACGCTGCCTGCCACCAGCAAATTAACTTTTAATTTCCCCCAAGACTTCTGAAAGATGTTTCTCAAATACTGCAACAGAAACAGCAACGCAGGAGCACATACAAGAGCTATGTGTCCTTTTGAACTCAGCCCCTCCCAGACCGCTGCAACACCCAGTGATGGTAAGAGTTCAGGACTTTTCTGAAAATCAATACTTTTCTCCTGGAAAAAAAAAAAAGACACCCCCCCAGCACACCCACGGCTCACCGCACAGCCCTGCGCCTGCCAAACCCCGGCGGGGATTCCTGCACCCAGCGCCAAAGAGGGGCAGAGCCAGAGCCCCCCAAACCCCGACCCAAACCCATCTCCCGACCAGTGGCAGCACGTCACCAGAGTACAAAAACACACAACTAAAACCAAGCTGCCTCGAAGCTGGGCAAGTCTTGCATTTAATCTAAAGCACCGTGCTTAATGCTTTGTTTCAAAAACGAACTTTTAAGGATCCATTGACCAGAATGTAGCTAAATAAAAGACTTTGCAGGGAAAACTGAGTTTTCCCTATGAGAAAAAAAGAAAGCCAAATTTTTTAGAAAGGAAAGGCATTCAGACACAGCATAGCTCACGCACCTCTTCAGAGGCCTCAGCTAATTACAACCCACAGGTGTCCAGGCCGGGCTATGCTGTTCACAACTTTTCACATATAGTCACTGAACAGATTAATTGAAAATACAGATACCCTAGAGTAAGAATAATTCATAGGAAATACACGTGCAAGTTCAAGATTCCCTTAATTACATCCAGCTCTGCAGGCTCCCACAGCACACACGGCCCGTGAGCTGCCGGGGCTCCTCGGGCACCAGCACCCGAGAGGTGGAGAGGCTGCTCCTCTGCTTGCACAACCTCCTGCCACGTTCTCAATACAATCAGAAGTGATCATACACACAGCCTGCGATGCGTTCCTCCAAATTTTAAGAGCATGCTGCCAAGAGAAGGCATTTTGCAAGCTCAGCTATTTCATCGCTCGTCTTTACTGCTCTCTAACGTAGGCCTTCTTCCATTCCATAGCACACATTGCTCATCTTCACCGTACGCCGATCACACCCACCAGCTCTCTTGAAGGGGAAACCCAGCTGGAAATCCCCAACAGGATCTGTGGGCCCTCAGCTCTGGTTCACTTCACCACACGTGCTGCAGCCTGCGGTGCTTCACCTTGTTGGCTTTTTGTTCTTGGCTGAATGGACACTGAGGTGGCTTATACCACACGTGCTCAGAGATGCTTCTCAGCACACACAGTGACGGACAGGAGGCCCTATCAGCTCTAACACCAGCTCTAATAGGAAGCATCCAAAGGAAAGTCTGCGCCAACAGAACTGAACCACATTCAAATACAACAAAGGCAAGAAACTAAAACCTTTTTGCTAACAAGCGAGGACCTGTGCAGACACAGCAAGGAGAGAAGGCCACGTTCCAGAAGAAGCGATCGCTGTGCAGAAGTGGCACCAGGCACAGTCGGAGCCCCGTGCTTGTGGCTCTGCGGCAGCACGGGCCCAGCCTTGCCTCCGAGAGAGAACACCCAGCTACAGCACAGCCCTGGGAAAACAGCCTTTCGGACTAAGATTCCCTGCTGAAGAGACTGGCATTATCAGGCTTTGATTGTTTTTATCCCATACAAGGGCGAAAAAAAAAAAAAAAAAAGCTCCACCAGAGGACCAGAGGGAAGCCCTCTCCCAATGGAAGCACAGCCCACAGCTCCCCCACCTTCCGCTTCCAAAGGTAAAGATCCCAGGAGCAGAGGAGTGGAGCCAGCAAGGCTCTGGGCTCGGGGCTGTGCAGGTGCTCCTGAATGGAAAAACGTGAGTGCTCCTCAGGCCTCTCCGAGCAGCGATGGACGTGAGACATGCTGTGATACAGAAACACGCGGCACGGCCACCGCCTCCACGGCGGGCACGGGAACGGGCTGCCAGCCAAGGGCAAAAGGTAACGGTGAGGCTGTAGAGCTCTGGCTAAAAAAGCTAACACTTCACCATGCGGCCTCTACTAAATGGTACTGCAAGGCACTAAGCCTACCGTGGATATAGACTGGTTTCCACCTAGACTGCTTCAATTTCACATTACCGTACCCCGCATTTACCTCATTTGCTACATTTCAAGAAGTTACAGCACTACACGCTCAATGACCAGCTTCTGCACGTTTTTACCATTATCAGGTGCATTATAACCTTGCTGGAGAAGGAGGGGCTTTCATAGTCATTGAAGTAAAAAATAATAATCACATTTTTTCCTTTGGAAGCATTCATCCGCTTCGCTGCAGACGACATCGGTAGAGCACTTGATTCCAGAATGTTTCTGATTGATGACATCTTCGGAACACAGACACTGCTCTGCCTGCACACAGCACCCAGCGCTCGGTCATGGACGTCACGACGAGATGTTCCTGGGCAGTCGCAGCGCAGCTAAGGCCTCACCCGGGGCTGCGCAGGTGGCCTAAGGACAGCTCCCTCTCCAGCCCCGCCAGCCGAGCCCTGGCAGACCTCTGGCCTCCACAAGAGGAGGCAGGAAGAGGGCATTTAGCTTCCTGATACTGCCACAGCAAGAAGCGTGAGAAACGAGGTCAGAAAGACAAGCTGAGCAAGCAAGGAACTTTGTTCCATTTGAACTTCGGTCCTTTCCCCTCCTTTGCCACGAGCTGAGCGGCACACGCTTGTTTCACCATGCCAGGCAGCCATTGCTTCGCCCACCCAGTAATCCTCCCAATGGCAGAGCATCCCCAGGAAAGCCTGCACATCCCATCTTAACAAACACTGCCTGGTTTGGAAGACAATGGCTTCTCATAGCACTCAGCCTGTAGGGAAAAAGTGAAAAGTGCACTACTGGGTGCAGCAAGCTGCTAGGACAAGCTCAGAAATCTGCGTGCCCAGAACTGGCCTGTCCCTTGGGCTCTGGGGCCTCCCAAAGCGCAGATTAACCGGCTCTCGGCACGGCCCACGGCTGCTCAGGGGCTCACACGCTCCAACAACACCCACAAGCAGGGAGAGAGGACTTGTTCTTGCTTTGGGAAGATGTGGATGGTGGTGGAGCACAACAAGTGGGCATTTATGATATTTGTCAAGAGTAAAAGCAGTTTGGGGTTCTGGCACCTTTTAAAATGCAATGGCTATCTGGCAAAAGGAGCAACAGAGCCTCCTGAATCTGATCTGTGAAGCTTGACTTTCGGTGTGAGGCTGTGCCAAAGCGGTCTATGTCCCTACACAAAGCACCTACTTTCAGGAAGGTTCCCCTTTTCAACAACAAAATAATAATAAACAGATCTCAAGAGGACAGACACCTGAAACTGAAGAGTTTGCATGAAAAGCATTACTATGGGAACTAGCGAGAGAACGCAAAAAAGTAAGCAACTCCAGATTTATGTCCCAGCAGAAGAGCTAGGGCTGAAAACACAGAGACAGGAGGGGAAACTAAGGAAGAGGATGCAAGGACCTAAAAAAGGAGAGTTGATTGAATTACTTCAAATATATGAAAACCACTGGGGCCGCCCCAGTAGCTGAGTGCATCGCTCAGCACAAGACCCCTGGCACAACACAGGCAGCAGCTCACTTTGCCATTTTCTGACCCACCTGCCATATTTTATACTCTAGCCTCGTGAGGGAAACAGAAGAGCCTCATCCAGTCCCAGCCCAAATAGGAAGGCGACTACTGGCCAAGCTCTGGCAGCTGCAGGCATTTTTTTTAATCTCCACATAACTCAAATCCACACATTTAACACACTGGAGCCCTCGCTCTGGAGGGCTCCCCAGGCGCCTCTGCCAGGTCAGCCACACCACTATTAATGTGCACACACTTGGGTTTGATTTTTTTGGAGTAGGGAAGGCTGAGAGGAACACAAACCATGGATTATCCCCTTCCATGCCGGCAGGAGCTGTCCCCGGTATAGTTTGGAGGGTCAGGGGACTGCGATCGTGGGATGTGCCCTGGGATGAACACATTGGTGGCCTGTGGGCACCAGAGCTGCTCCCCACTCGCAGGCTCCCGCTAATTAATGAGCCAAGTCAGCAGTCCCAGGCCAACAGCGGTGCGTTACAAAGCTGCCTTTCCCCCAGCTAATCAAAACCGAGACCGAGCACCAGCGTTGCAGGGCCGGAAGCATGGCCGCGTTGGTCTGAAGGCAGCACGTGCCTGTGGAAACAGCCACAAGTATGCAGCACTCCAACGTCAAAGCCAGGAAAAGAGGGGCAGTAAAAGGGGCACCCAAAGTGGAAACACACGCCAAGGCACTTAAGCCCAAGAGTTTTATTACAAGAGCCTTCCACTAAGGTTTGCAGAGGAACACGGCAGATTTTCCCCCAAAGGAAAATGACTCCATGCCTTCTCCCAGCAGCCCCAACAAAGTGACCTAGGACTGTTGCCGCAAGCATCCCAGCACACTGCAGGGCAGCAGCTCCTGGGGCATCAGGACAAAGCTCCTTGTGTGGACCAGGCTCAGTGCACCCACCCCAAGGCACAAACCCTCTGCCACCAGATCTCAGGCGCTGAAGATGCAAGGAAAACACCTCATTTCTATTGGTTGGGAAAGTCGGGAATAAATTAAATAGAACAACCGGAAAGGCCAATTTTAGTGCTGTCCCACAGATGCATTCCATACTTCTAAGTACGGTGAAGACCACTAGGTCTTCGAATTCATTTCCCCTTTGATTCGTGAGAGCCTGAATTTATTTATTAGCCTTCCAGACATGCAGCAAGGCTCATCTCTTTGTACAGGAAATTAGAGGAACTTAACGTTCAGACTCCCCCTATGGGGCTATGCTGCCACACAGCAATTTCACCCCAAGGCATTTACTTACAAAAGCTGGAGAAAAAAAAGAAAAAAAAAAGAAAGAAAGAACAACTAAAAAACTAGAACCAGATCCTCTGACAAGAAAAATAGAACTAAAGACAACATTTACCAGGGCACAAGGAGTGTTTGCACTGTGTGGTGGACCACTTCGGAAGTTTTCCCTAGCTAAAGGGACCCCTTCTGAGTAGCGTATGAAATATTAGTTGGTTTGTTGTTTTTTTTTTTTGGTCACACAGCTAAGAAATCCTTCCAAACAAGAAGCTAAATTTGAGAAGACAGAGAGCTTCCTCCCCAAGAGCAATGGCATTCACCAGAACCACGTTTCAGTGCGCAGAGCATTTCCGAGTCCATTGTATCTCATTTAACGAAGCAGTGTCAAAAGGCATCAAACTTGTTCATGTGCTGGGGTATACAACGATTTAGAAAACACTACTAAAAAGTTGTAGTAATGCCCCACTAAAAGATACATGCTCAAAATGCTCAGGTGTGCCGCAACAGGAAAGCAGCATGCCCCTCAAGGTAGGCGGCAGAGACGCCAACCTCTCTCATATCTCACACCTCTCGATCACTGTATGTATCTGAAGTCAGTTTAGTACAGGACTATGGATTTTAAAGCCTTTAAGCCCTTACAAAAGGGTGTATACACCCATTTCTCAAAGGGAAAGTTAGGCTGTCACTCATTCCCAACCAGCAAGGCCCAAGATGGCTGCTGGGGTGATGAACAGCTGTGTCTGGGGCCCCCCTGCCCACCCAGCTCCAACCTGTGTGCTCAGCATCCATCCATCCACAGCCATCCTCCATCAGGAACCGGATAAGTCTTGCTCTCTTGAAAGGTATTTCTTCTGCCGCTGGCTCAGCTCCTCCACAGCTCTGAAAGACATTTTTCTTCCTGCTTGTCACGTATTTGCTACAAAGTGTTACACTACATGATCCTTTAAAAGGTGCAGAAATACAGTCACACTTACTGCTCGGAACTCCACAATTTATCTCTAGTCAAGGATGATGCAGCTTTTTGTGCCATTAAACAAAACACTGGTTTTAAGTGCCAAAAATCCAGCTATTTGGGTAAAAAAAGGTATGCCGAGATGCTCCAAAGCGTAAGGCAGCCTGTGTGGTCACCGTGACGGCAACAGTGCTGCGGCAGGAGCTCACTGGCACAATCAAACCCACCACCGCCTGGTTTGTCTCCTCCAACAGTGAATCTGGTTTCGGGGCATGCTTCCCCCAGATGACAGGCTGCAACAGACAAGGAACAGCCCTTCTACCTTCGGCCTCGCTCTTGGCAGCATTTGCATTTATTTTTGAATGCCTGCTTTGCATCAGTCCTTCCAATCAGCTGCTTCCTAACATTTTATTTCCAGGAATTAATTCCCATACTGATGTTTCAGAATGATTAGAAAGTACCTACCAGCAGCTTTCACATTTATTAACACAAAAACGGAGAAGTAGCTTTGTTTTCGCTAATCTCTACCTATTGGTAGGAAGGAGCGCACACATATCCATCCACTTGCAAAATAAAGCTGCACATTAAACACTATTTGGGAAGATGCTCAACGAATTTACAACTGTTGAGCAACGCTCTCCAAGCATCTAACTGCCACTTAGGAAAACCAGCTGTTTTAACAAGAGCCTGCATCTTCAGCTGGCTAACGCAATACCAAAATTAACCAGGACAAGACGGGGACTAATCCAGTAGGGGCTGGGGAGGCCACACAGCACTCCCGAGCTCCGCACACACACAGCCTCGTCCCGCTCCAGCAAGGAGCTGCCAGGCTCTGCTTACAGGGTCCACTTCTCCCTGCAAAGGGCAGGAAGGGAAACACTCGGCAGAGAATTATGAGATGGCACACTCTCTCTGAGCTCTCTGCAACTTTTCCTGTGAACTGAGCAAACAAAATGAATGCAGAAATATCACTGCTGCTCCTGAAATGTATTAACAATGAGAGTGAGGGCTGCTGAAAGAGAAAGCGGGGACTGAAAGTATTAACAAAAGCCCACAGCACACTGGCTGTGGCTAAAGCTAGAGCCTGAAAGACTTCTTTGTTTTCTGGTCAATGCAAGCCTATTCAATGGCCCAATATATAGCAGAGAGAAAGTGAGGGTGGGAGGAAGAAGAGTACTGTCTCTTTAGGGGACGTCTCCTCAGCTGCCAAGCTGCGAGGGGGAGCGGGCTCGCCTGAACACAGCGAGCTCCAGGCAGCAGCAACCCAGGCATTGTCTGCTAACAAACAGGGCTGCAGGAGCACGCTCTGCTCGCACCGAGGGCCGTGCAGTGCGGGAGCTGGACATGCAGTTCCCAGAGAGCCTCCAAGCACAGCATCCATAGTAAGCTACAGAAATAAGCCCCAATTTCTACCAGTCTGTCTGCTCTTCTGCGATCCCTTGCTCCCAACAATGAGCTATTGTTCCACTCCTGAGGAAATGTTCGTGCTCCTTCTCCGAGTCCTTTCCATTTAGAGCTCTGCTCCTTGTTTCAAGATAATTACCCAACACGCTAGGAAGCATGCACGCCTTTCACAGCCAGAGAGAAATTTAATATTGATTTCACCAAACCAACCCAACAGCTCACTCGTTTTTTTAGCATTACCATAAAAGCTCAGCAGCACTCAGTAGCCAAAATCCCTAGAAAACGCTGAAGGGTTGAGGTCAGTGCTGGCATGTCATACAGCTTGGACACACAACCAGTGGCCGGAACGCAGAGCAACGAGGCTGAGCCCCCCTTGGGGTTGCTGGGGATTTCTCTCTGAAGCAGGGGTACACCAACACTCCTCTCACACAACCGTAAGGCTGGATCCAACGTGTGGCTGAACAGGCGGGCATCGCGTACCTTCAGCACCGCAGCAGAGCTGCAGAAAGACTCTGCGGAAAGAGCCGAGCACAGTGAACACACGCGTGTGCTTCCTTCTCCGTCCTGCACTGAGCAGCTGGTGCTCGCTGCGTGCTGGAAGGGGCATGGCTTGGACAGTCCCTGCTGCTCGCATCCGGACTGCTGCAGAGCCAGGGTGTGGTGCTGGCAGAATCACAGAAAGGCTTAGATCGGAAGGGATCTTAAAGATCATCCACTTCCAATCACAGCAGGGCTTCTTCGATGGGCCTCATGCATAACCATACAAAGGAAACACTTAGACAAGCAAAAAAGCAACCAAGTGCTTTACCCCTAAAACATCCTCATCTACCTGTAGGCAGCACGGGGACAGCAGGGCTGCGGCACCGTGCTGCAGGAGGAGCTGCGCGTACCAGCGCGCACGGGGCGCTCAGCTCCAGGGAAACCTGAGAGCGCAGGCTCCATTTTCCTGCGGGCTGACCTCAGGGAGCTGCACGAAACAGCGAGTTGGCAAAACGCTCCCTTTTTGCACCACTGAACATGCTAACTGATGCTGCTGCATTTCAGCGCACACATGCTTCGCTTCTGCAGACTCCACAGCTATTTTTGGAGTTGGCCAAGGGACAAGAAATTTCTTTATAAAAACAAGTAAATTAATTTCTTTGCCTTTAAGGCAAGGGCTTAACTGCAATTGCAGCAATAACTTCTGCGAGAGCAGCTTGAAAAGATAAAACTTTTTTCTCTATGCCATCACTAAACTAAAAGGGAGTAAAACTCCGCAGTTACCACAGTTTTAATTAAATTTGATTGATAGCCCATTACATGAGCACACACAAAGCCACAGTTCACACAGGATACTGTTTCCTTTCAGGTTTTTCAATACAGAAAGGACTCTCACTTTAGCCGTTAAGATAAAGATCTTTTTGGAAGTGCTGATCTGCTGGGGCACTGCAACACGGGGAAGGTCTCACTAAGGGGAGCTCCACGGGACAGCGCCCAACCAGGCCTGCACAGCACGTCCCTGGGGCCTGGCCCAGCACAGGGTGCTCAGCACGCGGAGCCTTCTGTGTCTGCCTGCAGGTGGAGAGGGACATAAAGTGGGGAAGAGGAACTAAAAAAAAAAAAATAACAAAAAGCAAAACTTCTTACACTGCAAACAGCGTAGTACCTGCGGCTGCTGCAGAGTGGGATCTTCCAGCGTGCCCTTACGTCGCTCTTTACTTTAACTTTTCCTTTTTTAATGCCCGGGTGCTACACAGTCTCAGCTGTCTGATTACTGAAACACCCTCAAAGAAGGCAAGTGAGAACAGAAAAACAGAAAAAGCAACAAAAGAAAGTTAACCCACATCATTCAGTTATGAATGAAAGTTAACCCACATCATTCAGGTAATTCTTGGCCTGCTGGAAACTCGAGCAAAGGCAGCAGCCGTTGCAGTATGCGAGCTTGAAACCAGCCTCTGAAGAAACACAGAAATAGAGAAGAAACAAAGAATCACAGTGCATTAAAAAAACAAAACAAAAAGTATTTCTGATGAGCAGTGTCTTGGGTTTCAATGTGCCTTGTACACAGAGAGGATATAATGATGGAAGGCCTCTTCCACCACCCCAAGACTGCTGCACAGAAGATTAAGAACAAAATGCAGCAGGGTGCATTTTATTTATTTATATTCCTGAGCACAGCACGCATCAAGCAGCAACTTAAACAAAACCTCTTTACTGCAAGGTTTTAACACCACCATATAGATACAGAGAGATACATGGACATATCAACAAGGTCTGCATGAAAGTACACTCTGCCTGCAGGTAAATCAAGATGTAATTACGTGTGCTACTTACTCCAGCTCTGCACAGCCCAGTACTGATCGAAGATAATGCACTTTTTCAGCTGCAGTAATGAAATGCCAGCAGTTAGGTATCAAATAATCTCTAATAAAAGTTACTCAATAAAACAACTAAGGAAAAAAGCAGTTCTCATGTACTCTGTTACACACTACGTAAGAGCTACGTGATGCCATTTACACTTGAATATTCTTGTGAAAAGAAAGGTGAAGACCTAAGAGAAACCAAAGAACTTTATTGTGTTCCTTAAGGCCAGGAGAAGGGCTGCCAGAGCAGCTGCTGCAGGTAGGTGGATTTCAGCCCCGACCGCTGGGCTCTGCTGCTCTCGGTGGGAGCGCGGAGCTGCACGCCGGCGCGCCCCGCGCACGGCCCGGAGCAGAGCAGGGCACCAGCAGCAGGGCGACGTGCCAGCCCTGCGCGCCCCTTCAGCGCGCTGCCGGTAAGGGCTTCCTGTGTTTGCATTCCTTGCTTTTACCGAGCTGTAAATCATAAGGGGACCAGGTGTGCTTTCAGTACAGATTTTAACCACTTCATCCATTTACATTCAATCATGTTTTGCAGCTGCCTGAGTCTGCTCTGAGATTGGGCTACTTACTTTAAAAGTTCTGTGCTGTCCCCTAGCACCACACGAGGCACAAACATCTGCCAACACTTTTCCCCAGGACAGAACAGGACAGTGCTCCCTCAGGCCTCGCCCATCGGCACCAACCCATGGCACTGGGGTCATGCTCCTGGGCAGTGCGGGAGCAGCGACCGCTCCTATGCTGTGGTTACAGCACTGGGACAGCTCAGGAACCCAAATCTGGCAACGGGCATAGCCGGGAACAGCCCAGTCCAGGAAGGTGGTAAGTAACGCAGAGAAAGCCACAACTGCAGCTTATGGTTAAAGAACTCTTTGAGAGCACCATGCAGTGAACTCCACACAAGCTTCAGCCTTCTTCTGCCCACTGTGATGCAGATGTTCCTTAGGGGAAGTTGATGTTATTACTAGACACAACCTAAGTGGTGATACTGAGGAGCACCTGCCAGGCACACATACTGCTGATTTCAATTCGTAGGGCAACCACTTCCAAGTCCATGGAAGGAGCATTTTGTTGCACTCTCTGTGTTCTTAAAGGGAATTTTGCAAGCCAGGTGTCCTGGTTCTCTCTGCAGAATCATGGCACATGACCACAGCAAGGAAGCTCCTCTGCAACACTCCAGCTTTGCCACATCCCGTGCAGACACCCCATGTCCCTCCACTGGACCCTTTGCCGCTGGGTTTCTTGAGCCGCAGACACAGTGAGCGGCCCCAGCATCGCAGCAGTGCTGCTTCCCCGCGCCTGGCCGCATGCCTGCACGCTGCTGGGCTGTGGCTGAGCCCCCATTGGTGCTAAGGAGCTCACCAAGACACTTTTGGGAGATGCTTGGATTTAGGGCCCTTGAAGTCTTCAAGCACAAAAGGCTCTCCGACAGCACAGTAACTACAGCACCCAGCTAGGCACACCTCATCCACCCCCTGACATTGCTTTGCACCTGGGCTTTCTTTGAAGATACCCAAGAGCTAAAGCTGCACACGCAGTAACTCTCCAAGCTCATCCCCAATGCATTTCTAAATGGTTTTGGAACACAAAGAGCTCAAGTCCCAACATCAATACCACCATGCTGTTTTTATTCTCATATCTGAGATGTACTTTGGGCAGCATCTCCCAGCACCGCCAGCTCCTTTGCTCCAGATCACCAAGTCTTGGCGCGATGCATCTAATAAGGCACATGCTGATGGGATGGAGCAGTGAGTGTAGAACTGGAAGAGCTCTGTGCTGTCCCAGGGCACCTGGGTCAGGCTGCCTACAGAGCAATGGCACAGGTAACTTGGCGAGTGGCCACAGTGATCCTCATCTAACAACTAACTGCATTCCAGGAGTGACAGCCAACTGTAACTCCATTATTCAAAACTTGATTAAATCTAGCGTTGACAATATTTCTTAATCAACCTTCCTCAAGTGACTACTTGAAGGCTAACCCCTCAAAGCCTTTATTAAGGGTAGAGAAGATTCCTCTGTAGCTTTAATACACCAAGGAGCAGGTAGAACATGAAAACGATTATCCACAAAGCTTGTTCTTTCCAAAAATATTTGGCAAAGCACTGGATTTTTTTTTTTTTTTGGTCTGTTTCATATAAACGTGATGTAAAATGAAGCTATAACAGTCTCAAAACGCCCTTCAGCATCTAAAAACGAACCAGGCTTGGAGGGAAGAAACCATCACGAAGAAGGCATTTATCAGCACAGTACAGCAAGAAAAGTCCTCTGGATACTGTTAACTGAACTTATTTTTGCAATTAGATACAACAGAAGGAAAAAAACACATTACCTGGCAGAGACACCTGAACACTGCTTTCCTCTGTGAGGCTCTTGTAGACCACCCGCTGGCTACCAAGCGTTTGTTAACCACTAAAACCACACCTACGAAAGGAAGGGCTCAGCAGGGAGACGGCATGCTGGCACCAAGACCCCCCAGGCATGCACACAAGGGGCGACCACATGCTGCAAACTGTCCCCAGAGACAGTGAACACAAAGAGACTGCCAAAATGAGGCTCCAGCTGCTGGGACCTTCCTGCCCCAGCTGATAACCACCACCAAGCTAACCACACCCACTGCTCTGACAGAGTCAAAATCATCAGATTGCTCCCTGAATAGCTTCAGTAGAGTGATGCCTGGTTAAAATGTTTAGATGAGACTGAATGGTAGGGATAGGAGAAGAGAACATGGGCTGAGAAAGTTTCCTGGGTCACTTTATCAAAGCAACTAATTGCAGCCAGCCCCAGGAAAGATGGAATCACTCACTGCAGGCAGTCGGGCGCATCGCTCCCAGCAAGCACAGAGGAGCTTTGAGTGAAGAAACTGCACCACTTGGGAGAGTCAGATGGAATGAGGGGAAAGAAATCTTTGGTAGGAAATAGGCACTTAAAGAGAAACTTCACAGCCACAAAAGACCTGAGCTGCAGCCAAGGACAAGGCAGGGGTACAAAGGCCAACGTGACACAGAGACAAAACGTGTGACAAACAACATGAAACTTCATCACATTTCAATTTGGACAGGGGAAAAGAAAATAGTAGTAGATGTCTTACACTGATTGGCAGCTATATAAGACTAAGCAAATGCCTTGGTATATGCTGCAGAAATACACAAAGCCAGGTTGCAGCAAGCTGCCTGGCTGCGATCACACAGGAGCAACTGAGAGGAGACGGCCGTGTGGACGGCTCTGCCCCATTTGGCCAAGCAGCACCTACCAGCCTGCTCCCTCCAGAGCTCCTTCTGCTTCAGTCTACTCCCAAACTAACAGGTACGGTTCTCCAGCTGCCCTCAAGATCTCTGGTTCTGTCAGAAGCCTGCATGCATCTAGTTTGATGGAAAAAAGAGTATATGTCAATGAAATACCACAGGCAAGGCAGCAGAGCTAGAGCCATATCCATCATCTACCTCTCCTGCTCTGTAACACAACTGCTGATAAACATTAAGGCTATCCACTGTAAAGTATTTCTGTATTTCAGACTTAATCACCGGGGTTAAAACAATTCACACAAAACATGTAGCATCTCATGCAAACTGAATCACACTTCAAAAAAAAAAAAAAATTCTCTTATTTAGCAAACTTCTGTCTGATTAGCAGCTGAAATGGCAGTTCCTGGCCTGACCCAAATGCACGTGTGCTTGCAGAGAGGCTTGGACCTGCACAGACGCTGCTTTGGGGCAGCCCCATGATCACGCTCCGTGGTCCGCACGCAGCGGGCAGCTGCCACCAGCAGTCCCACCAGCGAGAGGAGGCTGGGACTGTTTGCTCTGTGTTCTGCGTTTTCTCCTTCAGAACGGTTACTTAACGCACATACAGTTATTTCCACACTGAGTCTTTACTGCAAACACACAACTAGGTCAGAACAGCAACATCCAACTGGAGGAAGCCGAGGGCCAGGCAGCAGGCAGCCCAGCTCCTCAGACCAAGGCACAGGAACAACTGTGGCTGTAAGGACAATACTGCACTGCACAGAAAGATACAAAATTTTACTTTTCCAATGGGAATATCCCTGGAGAAAAAGAAAACAAAAACAAAAAAAATCCCCTTATAATTTTCTAGAGTCTGCAGACAAACCTTCCTTTGCCCAAGCTGCTTCTCAGCCCTCCAGCTGGCAGCCTGCAGCAAACCCCAGCACAGCGTGCCTGCCTAACGCCCAGCTCAGGAAGAGCAACCCCAGGTCACCAGCTTCCCCCGGGACAGCCATTACCTGCATCTGGGGCTTGCTGTTACAAGATCAGAAGGGGAGAAATTAGTTCCAAATCCAGACTCCAGCACCGCAGTGCTCGTTCGTGGCAGCTTTCAGCTGAGCGCAGATTTCAGGACTGTTTTCCACAACTCACTAAAACACAGCTCACCCATTTTTATCCTCCTGTGCATTTCATTACCACAGAACTGCCCCAGCCCACTAACCTCAAACCTCACCCCCTTCGAGCACAAACTGCCTGCTGCAGCTTCCAAGGCTCCCAGACACGTACTGCTCTTCTCTCTACAGGGACAGCCGCTGCCGGAGGACCCCACAAGCACTGCCCTGCCAGCCCAGGCGTTCCGTCCACACGATGCACAGAACACACAGCACCAAGCAGAGCACTCACTCACCAGGCTGCACTTCCTGCCATGCCTCTAATGCTTCACTCTGTGACTTCATGGGAAAATTTAATGCCCTGCTGGTCAATCTGTCAGGAACCATCGCAATGTTGTCACCCAGACTGATTGTCCTTCCATGATCCGAGCAAAGAACCCCACAAGTATGATTCTCGAGAGCAGGAGCGCTCACTTCAGCTCCCAGTCTTGTAACACCACATGACCTCCCCCGTAATCTTTATTTCAGTGGTTTATGAAAATGAAATGAAATCGTAACAACCCCCCGGCCACATGCAGAGCTTACAAATTCTCCCGAGTTAAAATTCCACATCAGACAAAACGAAACCCTGAAAACGCAGGCACTGAGGGCAGGCAGGGTGACGCACCGCGCAGAGCCACGGCTCAGAGTCACCCCAGCCAGGCAGGAGCTTTGGGGCCCTTTAACCCAATGCTTCACACATTCAATTCTTCCTCATAAGGACTCCCAGTCACATGCTTTGCAAGCATCTCCATGGCCGGTGCTTGATGATAAAGAGTAATAGCAACAGTATATTTATCCCAGCTGAACCCGAGATGAGCAGCAAATGAGCTCCTTGGCATTCCTCATTTACAAAGCAAGCTTCACTTCCAGTGGCTCCAGCTGCTGAACAAGGTGATGAACGTGGAGGGGAGGCGGCATCTCCCATCTGTGGCTACCAAGGAAGGTTTCCAGGCACACAGCTCTCTGTTGTGCAAAGAGGCTTCTGCAGCCACAGTGCGCTCCGAAGCAGCGTGCACCAGAAGGCAGTGAAGATGTACGTACCCAACGTGGCACCCCGTATGCACCAGGAAGGGACCTCAGCCTTCTGGTTGCTCAGACCTCTCAGCAGGCATGGCTGTTCCTTCGCTGCCCAGCACAGAATCCCAGTTTTGCCTATTTCAGATCGCACAGAACCCACAGCACTGTGTTCACGGCAGATCTCCACAGGTCTCTTCACTTCTGAAGCAGCACCTACGAATGTCCCCGTCCACGCCGCTCCGGCAGCGGGGGCCATCCTCTGGTGCATCCAGAGCAGGGACGCGCCCAGCACCGTGCTGGTCCCTGGTCACTGCCATACCTAGCACTGCTAGTCTATTGTAGGGCCTTGTATCAGGCTGTGATGAACATGCAGGTATGGGGAGCAAAGAGAAGACTGAGAAAAGGATTTGCTCCGGCTTGATAGCACTGAGTTCTGTGCTGAACACGGATGCTCCGCCACACTTCGGAACAGGGAGGGACCAGTACCTGCTGCCCAGGCGCATCCATACACACAAGTGTGCATGCAGAGAAACAATGAAATAACAACCAGTGAGCCCAACAGAGAGCTTCTATCCAAGCGCACATCACTTGCACTAAAAGGGCTGCCACCACCTCAACCAGGCATGCCAGTAAAGTGATCCAGCTCACACACACAAGCAGCTTCACAGGCTATTTCCTAGAGGCAAACATCCCCTTTAGTCTTCAAAACTGCCCCTTAAAATTCATGTTAAGTTCCTGAAAACATGAGGGTTGCCAGAGCAGCAAGAATAGAAGCTTCTAACGTTTCTCCTCTGCTACGGCAAAAGCACTTGGCAAGTGCCACCAGCAGCCTCCTCGGCCAGCGGGCAGCACCCAGCTCCGCCAGTACCCCCAGGCTGTGTGCACCCAGCAGGCCCATGGGCAGCTCCTCTGGCCCAGCTGTGGGCTTCAGAGGTCCCAAACCCAGAAGACAGACTCTGGGGCCGCGGAACAAGCAGGACACAGTGATATGGTTCACAAATTGTTCAGCCAAATCACGCTGCTGCTTTTTACTGTATAACTTAGGGACACTTGTGACCTACCTGCAGCAAGTGTTACACATCTCCTATGTCCCCTAATCCTAAACTGAAGCACTGCCTTAAGCCCAGCATCGTAACATCCAGGATGGTGCCAGACCATGCGGAAGAGCAGCCCCAGCCTGACAACAGAGCTCCCCTCCTCCAAGGAAGCATTTCGCCTTCTCCTCCTGGAGCTGGAGCTCTGCAGGCTGCTGAATCCCAAGCAATCTTTGAGCTTTTTGGCTCAGCCATGAGAACTCAAACTCCTCAATGGAGACTGCAAGTCACCCCTGCTTCCAGCACATCCCCAACAGCCGGAGGACAGCCCCGCGCCGCCAGCAGGGCTCCCTGCCCTCCAGCTTCCTTTGACGTGCACTTCCCAGGCTGATTAAGGCTCATCAGTATGATCAGCTGCCTACAGTAAATTCAGCCTTCTGCACCTCTCCTCACCATAATTCTCCATAAGGCATGCACATTTTACTAGAAAGCATTTGCTGACTGTTCCCATCGCTGACATCCAGGACATTTAATGACATTCTGGACAGAGGTCCCAGCTATAAAATTCACACATTCTTAGTCCGTCAGGATTGGAATTCAGTGACAGAACAATTCATTCATTTATTTAATGATCTTAATGTCAGCCTGAGTGGATAAAGTGTGCTTTGGCTTCAGCAAGTAGAGATGGGGATGGTGCCAAGCGCCAGCAACAATTGCGTCTGATGCGCCTGCAGCACCAGGTACTGCAACCAGAGGTAGGTTTTGGGGGGCAGAATGGGAATCATGTAAAGTCAAACCTGCTGTGCAAACTCAGAACCAAATACTTAAGTAGTTTATTTGTACAGATGAACTTTTTTTTTTAAATTAAGGGGTTTGGAAATGTAATCGATACAATTAAGCTGAGCAGTTTAAGCTCACGGAGCATCCCACAAAAATCACACTTTGCAATACCTGCATATCAATCAAAATTACATCTTCTGTCTTTTTGAAAAGAGACATAAAAGCACTTGAAAATCTACCTTAAAGCACCTTTACTGAAGAAAACATAAAGCCTAAGCTGCAGACAGGCTGACAGGTGAATTATTTGCATTTTACAAATCCAAGAACACAAAATGCAGAGCCCAGAAGAGTAAAGTATTTGAAGAGAGACCATCCAGTAACCAGTATTTGCGTGTGTCAGCACTAGAAAGAAAGGATGCTGCAAACCGAAGCTAACCATATATTCTACATCAGGCTGAACTGCTAGGATGTCCCATCAGCTCAAGGAGCACGCCCAGAAGAACCTTCCACACCAGCTTCACAATGCCAGAACCGGGCATCGATCCCCAGCTCCCGACACTGCTCTCCCAGTGCACTCCAGAGCTTAATTTGCACCATGAATTTCACATAAAAGTCACAACAAGCATGCTTTATGTGCTTTTTGATTTCGGTCCTTGACTTCCCCCAGATAAATTTATGGCACAGATTACCCTCAGCTACAGTATCCTGCCAAGTTCCCTTTCAGTTACAACACACACACTCTGCATCCATGTACACCAGGCAGGTACACAGGTGCCTGCTGTCAAGTCTCGAGCACCATGTGCATCACCAACAGGAACAGACTTCCAGGAAGTGTTCAGGCCAGATGTCATTTGGAATTTCAGTTCAGACTTGGTGATTCTGTAGATCTCATCGTAGCCCATGGGCAGAAGGACCGGGTCTCAGCACTTAGCAGGAACACACTTTTTACAGGTATTTCCTTTCTTGAGGAAGTCCAGAGCCTCTCAAAAACTGTGACTAAGAAAACAAAGCCACACGTAGTATCATTGAAAAAAACTCTGATTCTTAGAGGGGGTCTCCCCTGCGTAGTCTGGAAGGACTGAAGGCTCCCGTCATTTTTCCTTATCAGTGAAAGAACAAAACAAGCCCCAGACTCACCAGTTTCAAGACACAGCAATTTCAATGGCTTCTTAATAAGGCATAAAAAGGGGAAGTCTTTATGCACAGCCATAGCATTAGTTCAAATGGATTTCCAGGAGCCACGAGCAGCACACGCATTTAAATTGAACTCCGGTAATTCAGTAACTCACGCACAGTCACTCTCAGGTGTAAATCTAACTGAAACACAAACTGACAACCACTATTTGGCAACCCGAGAGAGAACCAGCACGATGTTCGGTAGTTTGTAAACCCTTTGCGAGGTGAAAACTTGAGAAAACCTGCATTATTTAAGATCTTCAACTGCATTAACTCTTCTCAGTGCTTCCCTGACGGTTTTGGAGGACACTCACAGCATCAGTCAGGAACCAAAGATGTGCTTTCCTTTCAAGATGTGCAGTTCAGAGCAACTTGGCTTCTCTTTGGGCATGTTTAAATCTCCACAGCTATGCCAGCTCTCATCCAGACAAAGGATACACAGAGGTGTTACAACCAACAGGTTACAATCAAGGGGTTTTACTTTGGGTAGCAGCGCTGATTTAAATCTGACAGGGGAGCCTCAGGGCTTTGCTCTGCGCAGGAAAGCCGCCTGTTTCTGGCCATCTCAGATGACCACGTAGCAAACAGAGGTAAAAACCATTCTTAAGGTACAATAAGAATAGAGAACGTGTAATTTTCCTTTCAAGAAAGAAAGAAATGCTGTCCCATTAACCTAGTTGTGTGCCCAGCAGCAATCTGACTCAAGTCCCATCAGCAACAGCATGCCATCAACTACAACAAGGACAGAGCATGCTCTGGGACACCTTCCAAATGCACAGAATACAACATGAGAATAACATGTACTAGAAAGTTTCAGTAGTCTAAAAGCTTATTCTGGTCTCCCCCCTCTGATCCTTTTCAAGGATCCACTCTATTTTCTTCTTCCAGCTGTTCCACATCATCATTTCCTATTTGGGAGGCAAAACCAAGCCCACAGACCAGAAAGGAAAATTGTGTCTATGAGGAGTTCTAGGAATTATCACAAAGTGCAAACACCGAAGGATGAAAAGTCACACCAACAACATTCCCGTATGAAAAGGAAAATCAGCTCCCTTGGCTTCGCCAGAGCACGGCCCACAGCACCCCCAGCCCTGGAGCCCTCCACCTGCACCTCTCACCCTGCAACAAACACCAGCGTGCTCTCGGCCACTCATTCCAATACTGCCTCTGCAGCTACAACCAGGTATCAAGCCACAGATGCCTGTAAAGCGGAGATATTCCCCATCTCTAATTCCCCAGAGTGAGAATTCCAGCAACTCTAATCATATTAGAGGATTTACACACAACTAAACTTGACAGTTGACTAGCCCTGAAAACGCTGGATTAGGGAGAAAAAGAAAATACAGGTCACCTACGACTTCTAAAGAAAGACCTTCACTGCTAACTCCTAGTGTGAAACCAGACCAGAGCAGATGCACGAGCTCCACACACCCCGATGTCAGAGACATGGAGGAGCCTTTCAGCCCCGCCACGCTGATGGACAAAGCTCATACTCACAGATGGAAACCCTGCTACTCCCCAGCGCTGACACGGGAAGTCAGTTGTCCTGCGTCTCCTACTACTTCCTAATCAACTTATTGCTACGGAGAAAAATAAATCCTGTGTTCCAAAATCAGTCCTGCACATTGAAATATATACCTGTGATTAACACAGCCCTGTCCTGCAGGCTTCTACCAGAGAACACACACAGTCAGGTCTCCAGACACAAGCCAAAAATGAGCTGTTTCAAATCCCATTTTTGGAAGAATGGTTTTCTCCAAGACATTTCACCACAAAATCTTATAAAGCCCGTAAAGTGACACATCTGCACTACAACATGATTAGCTTTTGTCATTAAATACATTAAAGCTATTTCTGCTTGAAAGAACGCTAAGATGTGCCAAGGCTGGAGAACATCAACATGAAGATGGCAGAGGTCTAAAAGCACTCAATTTTTGGCAATACACTCGCAGTCCATGCCTGTTCCTCCTCTGCAGAACAGCTCCTCCACCACCACGGAGCAGCAGGGAACGGCTGTGTTTTCAGATGCTGCTCTCTTGCCACGTGCCCTCCCAAGACCTAAGATCTCCATGGCTTCAGATACGTTTAAAATTGAAACATTTCTCAGGCAACACAGCCGTCCCTTGTGTCCCTTCATTCAGCTGAGGTTTCAGAAAGCTCCTGACCTCAAGGCTCCTACCGCAAACGGAGAGCAAGGAGCAATCCTGAGCTGGCCACAGTTCATCCCTCCCTTCCCACCTCCCTTCCCTTCTATGACCTGCACTCCAAAACACCCCTTCCACCGCACCTGTGACTGGCACTTGGAAGGGCACTGCTCCCGATTAGCTCCTGCTACCGCAGCGGAAGCTCAGCAGCTGGAGCCGACGCACCTGGGCAGGGAGCACGGCGCTTTGTGCCACAGCCACCTCCAGCACGCCTTGTGCCCCAGCAGCTCCCGCTGCTCCCTGCCTCGCCGTCATCCTGCTCTGCTAGGACACCAGCAGATAAGCCCGGAGCACACAGACACTGCACCCCATGCTCTGAAGGAAGGTAAAGGTGAGAGCAGGCGGTGCTGGCTCCAAGCTCCCCGCGCACACAGCAGCACCCAGAGCTCTCAGCAGTGCGCACCGGGGGTGCTCCTCGGTGAAGTTCTCAAGCAGTGTCTCCTCCCGCATCGAGAGATCTGCTCAACTCTGTGCTCGCTAAGCTGTAAGCACAGAAGACAGAAAGCCAACATAGCCAAACCATTGTCAACAACCTCAGCTGAACCAGAAGATCACCAACACAGACCTACTCCAGTAGTGCGGGCTTGCGCACATCCTAACGCCAGCAATGCGCTGCCGGACCCTCACCCGGCTGCACGCAGCCGCTCGCCATCCCCGCCGCCAGCCCATGTTGCTGTGCTCTCCGGGGCACTGGGCAGCCCCTGCTCTGCCCGCAGCACAGCGCAAACCGCCTGACAGCCTGCAGCGGGAGCACCTTGCCAAGCAGAAGCAGACATTGAGTTACCCAGGAAGCATCAGCAAAAACAGACTTCCCATGCACAGAAGTGTTGTGCTGCACACACACACACACACACACACACAAAAAAAAATAAATAAATGCTGACCCTTCCTCTCTGCTTCTCAGAAATGGAATCAAAGCTGGAGGGTGGGAGGGCCATAAGGAAAGAGGGAAAGAGGGAAATTTGTAACAACTTTCTTGTAAAGGCCTATCCTGAAGCTGCCGTGGAGGTCCTGCTGCACCAGCCTGAACAACAGCCACGCTCAGGCAGCCCCAAGGCTGTGTGAGGGCTGGGCCCACTGGAGCCTGCAGAGAGACCACCAGAAACCAGGGAGCTGAGCTCCCTTTAACACGAGGAAGTTTGGGACAGAAAACAAAGCCACAGCCGCCAGCACAGAGGTCATCAGCAGCATGGGCTCTGCTTCAGCTCCAAGGTTTGCAGCTCCACAAGCCGAGGAGCCACAGCGGGCAGCGCTGCAAGCACGGCACAGACCTATGCTTGTCCTGTGGAGCGCAGTTCATGTCTAGGCTGGGGTTGGGAAGACACTGCTGGCCTAATTATATTGATCCACCAAATTTATTCACAGCATGGGGACTTTTTTAAAGAGCAGCTTATTACAACACACACAAATACCTTCGGAAACTTTTAAGTGGGAACATGGGGGAGAACAAAGCAACACGGTGCAGTCAGCACGGAGCAGGACAGCAGCAATGCACAGCCAGAGGTCTACGGAGCAAGCAGCCCAGAGCGGGCCTCCATTCTGCTACAGAACAATCCAATTCACATGGAACTTGTTCCTCAGAGGCAGTCTGAAAGCCAAAGCGAAGGTGGTCAGATCTGAGTTCATTTTTTACAAACACCCTGTGAAGTGTCACTTCACTGTGACACAGACGCATTGCCCGCCTGTCCCCAGGCGCGGCCGGCACGGTGTGCTCCACGCAGACGGACAGCGCTGAGCGCAGCCTCGGCCTGACGCCGGCTCTGATGGACTGACCACCAGCACTGCCACCACCACTCCATCCCGACTTACTTCTACACAGAAAATTAAGTTTCTCAAAGCCATTGCATTACAGAAGTGTTCCAGAGCTCTGCCACGTCCTACAGCAGCCGCAGGGACTCCCGCTCAGCAGTAACAGAACAAAGCTCCACCACGACACCGCTGCTTCCCGCATCTGTCGTTCTCCAGCTCTGTTTTCCTTCAAGAAATCTTTTTATAAAATCTCTTCTCCCTGAATTTTTCTTTTCCCTCATTAATCTCTTCCTACAAATGCACATCAAGTAGGAAAACCTCTTTTTCCTGCATGGCTTTCTCCAGCCTAATTCTTCCTTTTCAGCTACCATACAGCCATTTAATTTCAGGATGTGCCAAGCACGGAAACCACACCTTTCGGAAGACACAAAGTTCACCACGTGGATACAGTTGTCATTTCAAAAGTTGGAACCAGAGCCCCAGTGCACCTATTGACATGTAACCTCCATTTGTAAGGGAAGGACCATCTCCACCAGCACATCCCTGGGCACAGTGCAGGAGAAGCGGGGCAGCCCCCCGGCTGCCAGGAGAACGCTGCACCCCCACCCACCCCCGCAGGGTACCGCTGTCCCAACAGCCGCACCGAAACAGAAAAAAAACAAACAAAGCTAAAAATAAGGCTGAACTCAGATGACCCTCTGCACTTGAGTAAATCTCAGATGAACTGTGCTCCTCACTTCTGCAGCAGTGCTGACAAGAGGTAACAGCTTTTGTTTATCACCTGGAAGCACATACAACTTCCAGCTGAGCTAAAACCAGCCCGGACCCCGAGCGCAGACAGAACCCAGGCAGTGTCTGTGTGCATCACAAGGACAGATTATGAGTTCAGAAGTTAAGGGGTGGCATCAAACACACTGTTTTCAAAGCAGGCATGGCTACACAGAAACAGACCCTCTCATACTGTAGCACAGACTTCTGCCCACCCAACACCCCCCATTCCTGTGCGGCCACCAGCAGGCCCATGGCATGGCCGCTCCCCCCATGCTGCTCTGGTGCCCACTGCTTCCCAAGTGCCCCAGGGGGGAGCGGGGGCTTCTTCCCCACGCACACGAGGTGCCTGGTGACATGCTCACCAAAGGCAATGCCATTCTCCTGGCTTATCCACGATGCTCAGAGGACCACCCAAATCCCTCCTCATCTCTTTTCATGACTTGAGAGCAGCATGCTCTGGGCACCAGCGCACTGCTGGCCCACGGCCGGGCACACTGCAGCCACGGCACTGCCACCCACTGCCACCCACTGCCACCCAGCACACCAGAGGGCCCTTCTCGGCCACACAGCACTGCACAGAGCACTGCTCCCGGTGCTGAACAGCCTTCCACCAACACCTGACGCCAGAGCCCAGCAACATCCCACAAGCAACAGTTGCACCCCCCACCGCCCGCAGACCTGGGGACAGCAGCACCCCCGCTGTGTGCCCAAACGAAGCCCATGTCGGGACCGGTGCAAGCCAGGAGCACCCAGGGCAGGGCACAGCCCTCTGCAGCACACTTCAGAGGTTTCACCTGACCCAAACAAATCCATAACGTCAACAGTCCCATGATTTCAGCAGTGCTATTCATGGTCAGGGCAAGAGCAATTCTTGCCGGAAGCTCCAGGAAACAATGGATCTGAACTGATGATCAAAGAGCACTGTTTTCCCACCTCAAAACTGAAAGTGAGAGCAACGGAACACTCACACACCGGGAACAAGTTGCTCACGGACACACACACATCCCCCAGCTCCACACCAAGGAGAAAACACTCCAACATGGAGCACGGGGTAAGTCACCGCACAGCGACACAGGCAGCACCATCCAAAAGCCGCACAGCGAAGCAGTCCAAGCGCACCCCTGCACCCCAGCCTGGAGCTCAAGGAGGGGACACAGGGCGCTGCCCCCGCAGGATGGGGCCTGGGCGCAGGGCCCTCCGCAAATGCCCCCAGCAGCGCCGGGAGAGGCCTTGGCCCTTTGTGCCCCATGACACAGCCCCGGGGCAGCGCTGGGCTGAAGCCCCGGAGGCGGCCCGGGGCCGGGCAGCGCGGCTCAGCCTCACCCCACGGCACCCGACAGCGCGGCACTTACCTGGGGGCCGAAGCGACAAAGTGACAACACGACACGCGGCTCCGAATTAAAAGTTCACTGCGGGGGGCCGGGCGGGCCCCACAACGCACAGAGACCCCAGCGCGGGGCCTTCACCCCCGGCAGGTGCAACCCCACCGCTCTTCTGCGTGCGGCCTGCGCACCCCCCCC
>WBMW01000269.1:222221-238248 GCA_013396635.1 Penelope pileata
CTGCCGGCGGCGGGGGGTCTCGGTGCCTCTCCCCGGGGGCGGCGGCGCCCTTCGCGGCGGCGGCTCTCGGGCGATGCCGGCGGATTTTCCTCACTGAAGCAGCGGAGCATCAAACATGGCGCTGCGGCCGCCTCCAGCAGTCCGGCAGGACGGACGCTCGGGCGCCTTCGGGCCGCTCCGGAGCCGCTCGGCCCAGAGGCGATCGGCAACCTTCGGCTCTTTCCGGCGCCGCTCGTTGGCGAGGAACGCTCGGAAAACCTCGGCTCCTTCCGGAGATCTTCGCGGGCGCACGCGCCCTGCTCCCCTCCCCGTCTCCCTCCCCCCCTCCTCTCCTGGCTCCGCCCGGCGCCTCTCGTGACCCCCGCTCTCGGGAAACTTCGGCTCGCTCCGGAGACCGGGGACGTGAGGGACTTCGGAAAGCTTCGGACGGGCTCGGCAGAGGGATTCCCTCCCCGGCGGGAGGCGCTCGGGGCTCTTCGGAGCCTCTCGGGGAGCGGCGAGACAGCGGCTTCGGACGCTTTCGGCTTGGCGGCCGAGCGGCCCCGGAGAGACTTCGGCTCCACTCGGCTGCGAGGGGGCGGCCCCGCGGCTGTGGGGGGCGGGGGCCCGAGGGCGGGCCCAGGGCCGGCGCGCTCTCCCGGGGCTTCCAGGCTGCTCCCCGGCCACGCCAGCCGCCCCATCGTCAGCCGCCTCGCAGGCTCTTGGGGGCTCCTGGAGCAGAGGGGCAGCCCCAGGGCCCCTCGTGAGGCAGTGTGAGGGCTGCCCGCCGTGAGGGGCACACGGCCACTGGGGGCGGGGACGCGGCCCCGTGAGGGAGCGCACCCCGGGCGATGGGGACCGGCGCCCCGGGCAGTGCGGGCAGGCCGCCTGCGTGACGCCGGGCCGCTGTCGCTGCGCGAGGGCCCTTCCAGCACTGCCCCAACACGTCCTCATCGTGTGCAAGGAATGGGATGAAATGGAAACTGTTGGCAAATTTTAGGAAAAACACCAGCCTATCAAGAAGTCCTGAACAGGGAAATGTGCAGTTCTGTCTGTTTCCATCTGCAGCAAGGAACGAATATTTAGCTACAGGAGGGGGCTCCAGGTATTTTTGCCAGAGCCAGTTTTCTTCTGCAGCCTGCTGCTTGCTGAAACAGCTGCTCATTGCCCCCCAGGACAGCTAAAGACTGAAGAGTGAAATGAGAATGCCCTCAAAGAAAGGCCAAGTATTCTCTTGCTCCCCCAAGAAGAAGAACAAAGTAGGAATGCAAATCAAATGCCCAGAATTTTTTAAGGTAAATACCTTTGCCACTGCTCTGAAACGCTGTGATTTGGGGGTGAACGGGAGCAAGGCCAGGAGGATGTGATCCCCAGCAGGAGGGGGCTGAGGGGCTGGCAGGGGAGCTTGTGCTGTGCCAGAGCGATGCCTGAGAGCTGCAAGCCCCCACCTCTTCATCTGCTGAGCTCTGCGCTCACTTTGTCGGAGCAGCATCCCCACCCTCGGGAGGTGCAGAGGCTGTTGCAGCTGCATCAGCCACACTCCCCCAGCTGCCTCTTCACTCCATGTTCACCTTGGATCTGCCCAGCCCCAAATCTCGCACAGAGCTAAAGTCTACACTATTTCACCATTTCCTTGGTTAACGTACTTCTTTTTCTTTTTTTAAAATCCACACTGATTTTTATCATCACGAGGGGTTTGCCCAAGAACTGACAGATCTCCAGGCGTCCCACAGAGCTGCTCCCCACACAGCACTTCTTTCCTATCTGCAGGGTGCTGGGAAGACAGATCCCCCTCTGCAGCTCTCCAAAGGCTTGTAAAGACTTTTCTGTGATAATTTTGAGAGTGCAAGCAAAGCTGTGTGGTCCGTGGAGGCTGGTGCCCAGCACTGCTCCATTGACCGCCTTCCAACCATGGCACTGCTTCTGGTACAGCCCTTCATGCAGAAGGAAATTCACACCAAGAGCAAATTGACATCTATGGCTCCCTCTGTTCTACAGAAATAGCTGCCTGTAAACACAGCTGTGAAAGAGCCTTCTAGCTTAAGTATCTTTAGCTATTTCACAGCATTTTCACCATATTGTCTCCAAAAGTGTGCTAGCCATGCAAAGGAGTGAAGTTCCTGGCTCTGCTTTAGAGCTCCTACAGAACTGATGCCTCCCCAGGGCCATCTCTTTGCCACTTCTGTTTTTTTGTTTTTTGTTTTTTTTTTTCCTAACAGGAATAAGCAGACGCTTTGTCTCTCTTCCATACGACCCCACGTAGGACAATTTGACCAACAAAACCTGCAAATTGGCAAGCCCGAGCAAGTGCAGGCCGGATTCATGCCCTTCCTCCTGCCTCTGCTTCCTCTCCATTTAATTTTTCCTCCTATCTTTTGTGCTGTTTTATTAGCACCTGGGAACTGGTGTATCATCATGAGCAGCTGGATTTTACAGTGCTGAGCTGTAGCTCTGGAGCATCACCAACATTTTTTTAGTCCCATCAATCTTTTACATACTTCTTTGCTGAAATCAGAAAGCCAGAGGTGCTCACAACCACATGGCAAAGAGTGACAGAGCTGCTGATGAGCTTAGGAAAAGCAAGCGTAGGCTTTTGCGGTATCAGTGGAAAAGGGCCATTTTCCTGCAGAGGTCCTAATGAAGAGGGGAGCATAATGAACAAAGTGTTATTTGCTGGGGCAAGTAAGGGCAAGAGGCCTCTTTGCTGCTCAGCTCTGAGCAAGAACTGCTGTGGTGCCCAGCATGACCCCAGCACTGCAGTGATGTGTTGGGGTTTCGATCCTGCTGGGAGAGCACAGCCTGGGAAGGACAGCAGCAATTCAGACAGCTGTGTCCAGCCCCTTGTTCCTTGGCTGTGCCAAGCCAAGCTCCTGCCCTGCTGCGATTTCCCAGCTGGCTCTGGAGGTTCCCACATGCTGTAGGCACCCGCTCTCCCCCACCACAACACAACAGCACCTCTCTCTCTTGGCTTTTGTTTTTTCCCCACTGAACTCTTTCCAACATCATCTAGGGAAAAAAAAAATCCATGCTAAAATGCTTGGAGCCTCTGCTCCTCCCTTGGGAGTGGCCAGGCCCATGCACCCCTCCTGCCCGGGCTCAGCCCTTGGCCAACGTCTCAGCCCTGCAGGGCACTGCAGAGTGCAAAGTAACACAAATACCACCCAGGCTCAGGCAAGCCCATGGCGGGCACTGGCCTGCGAGCAGATGAGTCAGCCCCCTTGGCTGTGCCAACACCACTGGCCTCCCAGACAGGCAAACAACCGCCATGGGCCCGGGGAGCCCTGACTGCAGTGTCCCTGCTAGCCATGCCCTCACCCACGAGGGTGCAAGCTGCTGCTCACCCTGAAATCCTCCCTGTGCTGGGCTGTTCCCCCCATGCTCTCCCCTCCCATGCTTCTTGCAGCTGGGAAAACGTGCCTTTGGCAGCCCCGCGCTCCCTGCTTAAATCCTCTGCCGTACACCCACACCACTCCTCTCTGTTCCGAGGAGCGCAGGCATTTTGCCACATTTTAAGCATGCAGCAGCTGGGGCCAGATCCAGGCCAAAAACGTTTTTCTCTGCAGCCGGCAGCCCGGCGTGGCTCCGGCATCGCTAACTCCTTGCAGCCCAGCCGCAGCACGCGGGGATTTTCTTGGCTCCACCGCCCTCTGTGGGTTTGTGCCACCACTTCCAGCAAGACTGCAGCCGGTCTCCCAGCTCTGCAGGTGAACGAGAGCCTGTCTTAGTTTCTAACTGAAACTTTCTCTCAGTGTCTGCTACAAAGCTGTGTTTTGGTTCTAGAAAGAAAACATGGCTGATAACACCCGGCAGCGCTGAACAGAACCAAGGACATTTGTATGNTGCAGCAATCCTACGAGATAAGAGCATGCCCTTTCCTTACATTCCCATTCAATCCAGGAGAAGGAACACAGTAAAAACAGCTAGTTTTTACTATCTTACTGCAGTGTAACAGCTGCACGGACATGCAGTGAGCAGCGCCAGGAGCCAGCATGGCACCCACATCCTCAACCTGCCTGCAGCAAAGTGCTAAGTGCTGCCATGAGCTTGCAGCCTCTGTTCTGTCCCAATGGGATAAAACCAGAGGCACACAGCCCAAGCCCAGCTCCAGGTAACAAATGATAAATGAGTACTCAGCCAGTTCGTAGAATCCTTTGAGTTGGAAGGGACCTCTAAAGGCCACCTTGTCCCACTCCCTGCACAGGGACACCCACAGCTCCACCAGGTGCTCAGAGCCCCCCCAGCCTGACCTTGAATATCTCCAGGGAGGGGGCATCCACCACCTCTCTGGGTACTCTGAGTCAGTGCTTCACCACCCTTACTGTAAAAAACTTTTTCCTTATATCTAGTCTAAGTTGCTTGCTTCATGGCTCTGCTGGCCCCTCGCAATGTCCACAGCTCTTTGCTTTTTCAGCCAGCCCAGTGAAACCAGCAAGCGCCCACTCAGGCTGCCCAGCGGCTCACACCGTCCTGCATTGCGGAGCCGACAGCAACCCACTGGCAGCAAGCAGCTGTACATAAGGTTTCTGTGCAGGGCAGTGCTGGCCAGAATCTCCCCCAGGAAGAGGGGAAAGCATGTGGGAAAGGCTTCCCTGCAGGGGAGATGCATGGAGCTGCGCCATTGAAGCAACCAGCCACTCGCAGCCAGTGTGAAAGAGGTGGAAGACACAAGCACAAGCCAGGAAAACCCTGCTCAGCTTGATTTGGTCAGCTTTTGTCCCATCCATGCAGATCTCAGTGAGGATGGGGAGAAAAATGCAGATGGGACACACGACACTCCCTGCTACCAGAAAATAAAAAAAATAAAATAAAAAAGAACAAGTCATAAGCACCTCCAGACCCAGCAAAAAGTATTTATTTCAATTATGATAAGCTCCACATGTAGCGTGAAAAAAAAAACAACAACCATATTCCTTTCACATATAAATATTAAAAATCCCTCTACATCTTTGCTTTCAGTCTAGAGCAAGAAGGTGCCCCATGAGACAACATGCGGCACCTGAGCTACTGTCAGTGGTTTCTTTTCTGAACTGCCAAAATGAGTATTAAAAAGCCCTGGAGGAGGCCCCTTGCTCCCATCCTGGCAGCTTGTGCACCGGCCCCAAACCAGCTGGGATGGAGGCTTGGGCCCTGGTGATCTCCAGGCTTGCAGTTCTGGGCACGGGCCGGGCACAGCAGCAAGCAAAGCAGCAGCAGGATCTGCCTGTGCTTGTCTGGAGAAACTTCTGGGCCAGGAGGCTGCGACCAGCCCCCCTTGATGGGGACAGGAGGGATGCAGGGACACAATTGCTCTTGCCATGCTCCTGCCATCTGGGCTCCGTTTTCTTTCCCCTCCAGCTGAGATGAGGCCCCAGCCCCTGAGAAAGGCACTGGCAGGATGCAGACTAGTGCAGCCTTTGCACTCTGTGAATGTGGGCACAGCCAGAACTGGTCTGTGCCCAGGAGCCAGAGGGAGAGCCTGGCACTTCATCTATGCCAGCACCACCTTGCTTCCATCTTTGGCACATCAACTTTTCCCTTTGCACTCAGAAATTAAAGCTAATCCCAGGAGCTGCAGCATCCCAGCAGAGCCCTTCTGCGACACAGTGAGGTCTTCTAATGGGGCTCCACTGGTCCTGTCCCCAGACCCTGTTCCCCTCTTTCCCCACCAGCACTCTCTGAGGATGGTCCCTCCTGCGGAAGCCCAGGCTTGGGCCAGCTGGGTGCAGCCTGGGCAGCCCCATCTGGCTTCCCAGCTGAGGAACCGCCACTGCAGGGTGCTGTGTCTACAGCTGCACTGAGTATAAAAAAAACATTAATAAATACACTAATCCTTTGCTTAAAAAAAAAAAAAAAAAGGCTTTAAAATGTATTTTCCCTGAACTTTTCCAGTGTATTCCAAAACTCATGAAAAATATATATATATTTCCCCCCCAGATATATCTTAAAATATTTACCATCCTCATGTGCGCATCTTTGGAGAGAGGAAGGCATGCCAGGCATATTTAGACACACAGCCAAACCTGCTGGCACTGGGGCATTCCCTTTATCGCCTCAGAAGAGGATTTTGCCGGGGCAGCAGATCAGGCTTGAGCGCTGCGTGTGTAAATACAGGGCAGGGCCCGCAGCACGCGGCCTCATTGTGGTGGGAAAGAAAACCCCTCCCAAATCAAAGTCATTCCACAAAGGAGCGAGGGGAAGAGAAGTTTTCACAGTGGATCGATCGAACTTCAGATGACACCAGGGAGGCGGGACACGGCTCTGGCGGAGGGCTGGGCAGCGTGCTGCCCAGAGAAGTGGTCTGAGCGTCTTGAAAGGACTGGGGACATTCAGCCGCTGGCAGAGGACGAAGCAGCCGGTTCGTCCTTGGGTGCTCACCCATCACCAGACTTCGCACTTCTTGGGGGGATTCATGGGGGATCCGAGGGGGCAGCCAAAATGCTCCGCAAACTCCCGGGAGTTGGAGACGGTGCCAATGACACGGAAGCGTGAGGGGCTGTGTGGGTCGGTGATGAGACCTTCGTGCGAGCTCTCAGGCGTGCGAACCGAACACCACACCTGCAAGCAGAGGGCGAGAGGCATGAGTGCCACTGTCCGCAACCGCAGGACCCCACTCGGTGCCCATCAGCCCTGCCTGCCTGCCTGGGTGACAGGTGCCAATACAGCTTGAGCTCCAACTTGGTCTTGTTTTTAACTAGCACCTCCCTGATCTCATTCTCCATCCACCACAGGGCACTTCTGGAGACCTCCGCTTTGCTGTCATGCTCTCCCAACACCATTTGGACACGTTTCCATGGATAGAGGGAGTCCCATGGATAGAACTCCAAAAACCTGCACATCCATCCTTGCTGCCCGCCACCAAGAGACCTACCTGCGCGAAGCCAACGAAGAAAAGCTGGTGGTTGGTAAGGCCAAGGGCTGGGAGAGCTTCCTCGTCCCCGTTCTTTTTCAGCCAGTTTTGATATGCCTGGAGGCCGAGCAGCACAGCAGGCTCAGGGGATGGCACAGATCCAACCATACCATGCCACCTGCCGCCAGTCCCCAGCCCCGCAGCCCTACCCGGTAGGCAGCCTTGAGCCCCCCGTTGTCAGCAATATTCTCCCCGAGGGTGTGCTTGCCATTGACGGCCTCCCCATTGATGGTGTAGTTGCTGTACTGCTCCACCATGCACACTGTCTGCTGCTTGAAAGCCTCCACTGAGGAATTTTTCCACCAGGGACGCAGGTTGCCATCCTTGTCGTATTCCCGGCCTGCCATAAACAGACCAGGTCCTTCGTCACTCGCCGGCCACCCTGCCAGCAGCCTGCCCACCCAGCCACGGCCATACCTTGGTCATCAAAGGCATGTGTCAGCTCATGGCCCACCACCACGCCAATGCCACCGAAGTTCAGAGACCTGCAGGAGGATAATGCTGAGATTTAGAGAGCAGCCGCTGCTCCCCCACCCATAAAATTCAGCATTGAGTTTTGCCAAAGGATGAAGTCTGGGGAGTCCTGTCCCCCCTGCCTTCCCCAGGCTCTCACTTGGGAGACGTGCGGGTGTAGAAGGGGGCCTGGAGGATGCCGGCGGGAAAGACGATCTCGTTCTTGGTGGGAGAGTAGTACGCATTGACTGTTGGAGGTGTCATGCTCCACCTGTGGGGACAAGGACATGGCCAGTGTGGCAGCACGAAGCCATCACCAGGCTTTGCTCCAGCTCCACCCGTTTATCACAGTACAAAGCTGCCAGCCCAAATTTAACTTCCCAGAATCAGCGTGGTCCAGTGGGTGCCTTTTCGGGAACAGCAAATCCCAACGCTCCAGCAGGCGAGGAGATGCTGTGATATTCCCACTGACCACAATGGAGAAGCAGAGTGTGGCCATGCCAAGTAGGGAACAGAACTTACTGGTCTCGGTTTGGTGGTTTCCGGAGCTGGTCAGCCGTGACTCTGGCTGAGAAGTTGTAAAACTGCATGACGTTCTCAAAGTAGAGGTCGGACACGGCATCGTACTGCAAAAGAGCAAGGTGTGAGCGGCACCCAGGGATCGCCTGGCCCTGCTCCTCCCCGCTCATTCACATTTGAGCCTCCAGAGCTGGCTGAGTTACAGCCACTCTCGTTTCTCTTCCTCTCCAACATCTGCAAAGCCTCAGGAGTGCAATGAATCACCATTACGGAAAACAGCTCCTCCATGTCCGGGCAGGGATCCCAAGAGCCCCAGCCACCCCAGGACTGCCTGCAGCTCTCTGGAAAGTCCCCAGAGAGGGTTCAAGGACGCCACTGAGACCCTTCCGGAGGAGACATGGGGCTCCTGCCCCAAGGACACGTGCCCAAGGTCATGGGCACGCATGTCCTGCACATCCTGGTGGAGGCGGGGGAAAAAGAAAAAGGAGACCCAGGGGACATCATCCAACCAACTCACATCACTGAAGACTTTATCCAGCTCCTTGGCGTCCATGATGAACTTTGGGTAGCCAATCATGTTGTAGATGGCATCTGCCTGGGGGTGACAAGGACTGCGGTGCTTTTGGCGCTGGGAATGGGAGGCCAGGCTCACCTCACTGCTGCCTCCAGCACCTCACCTTCTCTTTGGCCGATTTCCTCGTCTCTTCGTCCATCCACTGCAGGGTCTCCAGGCTTTCCTCGAAGGCTGTTTTAATCTCTGTGATCATTTCCTCTGCCTAGACAAAACAAAGTGGCATGTTTTGGCCTGGAGAGCTGAATTCCCACTCGAGCAAGTTCAAGGACCAACACAAAATCCTTCGCACCAGCAAGGAGGAAGAGGGCGGGATAATGAGATGACACGGGGACCAGTGAAAAGCCCAGTGAACAGAGGTGCACAGTGAGCGTGGTAATGTGGAGACAGAAACGTCAGCTTGCCCCAGTAGGTCCACCATCGTGGTGGCTTTCCCAGCGCTAGGGCTTGCATGCTGCCTGTGGGGCAGTGGGGACGTACCACCTGCTTGCTGTCTTCGGCGAAGGTAGCCTTGACGAACATGGCCCCCAGGGCAAAGCCCAGGTTGTTGTCCGTGTCGCTGATGCAAAACTTCCAGCGTGGCAGGCAGGTCTGCATGGGTGAGAGGTGGCCATCAGTGGTGGCACGGCACAGCCAAAGCCTTCCAGCATTCCCACTCCATCACCCCACCACGAGATCAGATCTGCACCAATCACCTGCCAGAGCTATGACCCCAAAACCTGCCCCATATTTGTTTTTGGATGCAATGTGATAGGAGGACTGTGCTAAAAAATGCCATTGCTATTTTGATGTAGGAATCCAGTTATTTGGAGGCACCAGGACTCACTTTCTTTGTCCCATACATCACTTCCATGAACTTCTCCTCAGCCTCCTGGAAGCGCTGGTCGAGGAAGGGGCTGGTTTTCCGCACCAGGTTCCAGATCATATAGTTGTTGAGGAGGCTGTGGCGAGAGGCGGTGAGCAGGCAGCGGGATGCACCTGCCTGCCCCGGGCACCCCTCCATGCGGGCTGGGGCTCTCACCATTTATCTGTGGCCAGGATGAGGTCAGAGACCTGCTCCAGGTACTCCTTGGCATAGACCACGACGGGCTCCGACTCGTTCAGCTCCACAGGGTAGAAGACCGTGGAGAGGAAAGGCATCCAGTCCACAGCTGGTGCCAGATCCTGCAAAAGCCATGCTGCTGCTACGGACTCCCAGCTGGACCTAAGAGCCATCAGGGGTGGCAGCCGCTTCCCGAGATGATGGCTGCTGCATCAGCCCCAGTTTGATGGATTGGACTCATTTCGAAGAGGCCGCTTCCCTTAGCAACAGCATCCTCCAAAGGTCAGAGGAGACTAAACAATTTCCTCCCACAAAGGAAAAGAAAGCAGGGAGGGTGTCAAAATGCTGACAACAGGGTGGGGGGAAGGCACATGATGACCCTGTTGGGGACGAGGGGAGGCGGCTGGGATGACGGAGCTGGGAGGGCGTTTGCGCCTCACTGGGACAGCCACCAGCCCTGGCAGCGTCCGAAGGCTGGGAGGAGTGGGTCGAGGTGGGACAGCCTCGCTGGGGACCGGACTGCTGAGAACAGGCCAAGCTGTTGCACAAGCACTTCCCAAACGACGTCAGCTGGTAAAGACGCGTCTCCCCCCGCACCAGCCCCGCTTCCCAGCCCTGGCAGCACCGCAGCAGTGTGACACAACAGCCCCGTCGCAGCCTACCTTCAGTTCTCCTGCTGTCATTTTGTGGTAGATGACCTCCTCATCCCGGTGCTTCTCCTGTGGGATGGTGATGTTGGCCAGCGCTGTCTCAAAATCCAGGATCTGCTGCATTTGCTGCCGTGTGGACTCCTCGTCGGTGCCGCCCAGGAACATGCCCAGCTGCACCATGTAGTTCAGGTACCCGGCGAGCACCTGCGAGGGGGGCGGGAGCGTCACCCACTCAGGGTGACCAGGGCACCTCTCCAACAACCCAACCCTCCAGCATCCTTTACCTTCTCATTCTCTGTCTTGTTCAGGTAGTAATCCCGTGACGGCAGGCCCAGCCCCGACTGATCCACCTGGATGACGTTGCTGTTGGAGTTCTTGGAGTCGGCACTGACGTAGACGGAGAAGAAGGGCGAGGTACGGTAGTGTGCTGTCACCTCCCGCAGCGTCGCGTTGAAGTTGTCCCCGGCCCAGGGGCCAGTGATGCTCCAGCCGCCCAGCTGCAGAGACAGCGCGGGTCAGCACCACCGCCCGCAGCTGTCTGAGTGCCACGCGCTGCCAGGCCAGGCAGGAAAAGTCCTGCAATGAGACTGAGAAGCCCAGGAGAAGTACGATCTGCCCATGTGTCCTACAGATCACCGCCTCCCTCTGCCCGCTGGCCCCAGGGAACACTCTGCCCTGGGAACAATAGGGAACAGGGTCTGGGACTGCCCATAAATGAGGTTTTCCCATGTTTTGCAGAGGACTCAGCTGCCGGGGAAGGAGCTGTCTGGCTGCTCACGCTGCAGGGGAGGACAGACCTTCTCGATGAGCTCCACCAGTGGGGCAGCACGCAGCTCCTCGATCTTGCTCTCGTTCATGCAGGCCTGGTAGTAGCGCTGCGCCTTGCGCTCCGCCTCGCTCGACACGTTGGCCGTGGTGTTTTCTGGGGGGTGCATCCAGGGTGGCTCGTGGGGGGCACACGGCATCCCGAGGGGGTACCAGTGCCTGCCAGAGCCCCTCGCCCTCCGCCGGCCCCAGTGTGGACAACAGCCCCAAAGAGGCACCACGAGTCGCCCTGGCGGTGTGCCCCCAAGAGTCCCACGGCCCCAGCCCTGCCTCCTGCCCCATTTCCCTCCCTCCAGCAATGGCTGCTCCAGCTCTTTGTAACAGAGATAAAGAAAGAAAAACAAAAAGTATGTTTCCAGCAGCTCCACCGTTTCCAGCATCACCCACCCCCTGCGCTGCCCTTGCCCCTGTGCTGGCAGTCCCACTCGCTCCTCAGGCCCAGGCATTATTTATTTCTGCAAGAAAGAACAACAAACTCATTTTTCTCCTCTGCTTCCAAAGCTATCTTTTTTTTCTTTTCCTAAAACCCCACTTCCCCAGAGCTTTTTTCTTTCCTCGTGACACAGCTTGCACCTTTGGCTTCCTAGCCGTGTGGTTTCATTAACTGGGTCCCTGGGCTACGAGGAATTCAAGGAAATGCCGAGCGCGGCTGCTTGGCCAGGGGCCTGCTCCCTTCTCCTGGCAAAGCAAGCGCCAGATTTCTGCGGGAAGAGCCAGGGACAAAGCCGTTCCCAAGCCACCCCCTCCGAAAGACAACTCTCTGCCCAAGCCTCCTGCAGATAATCAGCCCCAGCGCCTGGCGCAGTGGAAAGTGCTGATAAGAGGCCGTTGTTTGCTCAGAGTCTGAATAAACCGTCCCACCAGCTGCGTGGATAAGCCGCCCTGCTTCAGGGTTTGCACACAGGGGCAGTGCCTGGGGTCCTCCCTCTGCCAGGGGAGGTTCAGCCCCTACAGTGGGCAGACGGGGACCCAGCCTCACCCCAAAGAGCTGCCAGCAAAGCCTGGGAGCTCCGTCAGGAGGAAAGGTTCCTCTGCTTGGGGCAGTGACCAAGTACTATGGTCTCAGGATACGGTTTGGGGCACAAATCCTAAATTTCAGCGCTCCCGAGGACCCCACTGCAGTGTGCAGAGCTGAGACCTTTCCCCTGCTCTGCTCCCGCACGCAGAGCTGCAACACCACAGCCAAAAGTCCCAAGGCCACCCAGAGGAGCAAACACCAGGACCTGCTTTGCTGTGCCCTCGCCCCACAGATCACTTTGATGCTGGGCTTTAAATCCAACCCCACATCCCTGCAGCGTGTTTTTGGCAGCCCCCAGACCCAGCGGGGCTGCCTGCCCTGGTGCTCACCCAGCAGGTGCTTCATGATGGCCTGGTTGTGCTCCCAGAGGTTGTTGAAGGTGCCCCAGCGCGAGTGGCCGTCAGGGAGGGGATTGGCCTTGATCCAACCCCCACAGGCATAGCCAAAAAAGTCCTCGCAGGGGTTCACGGTGCGGTCCAGTGAGCTGAGGATGGAGCTGGTGACGGAGATGCAGGCCTCCGACAGGCACACGGCAGGCGGCCCTGGGGGGGCATGGCCCATTCAGTTCCACTGCTGTGGCACCAGGTGCTGCCCCAGGAGCCCCCCCTGCACATCAGGAGCATCCCGCTGCTCGCCCGAGCATCCTGTCCCACAGAAGTGATGTGGGCAAGCATCCCCAGGCCTGAACATCCTGCCCTGGAGCTAGGCACAGGGGTGAGCACTTCACCCTGTTCCTCTGCATCTCACCCCAGGGGGATGGACGTGGGGCAGGATTCCGTCCCGTACCTCAGCAGCCTGCCTGGTCCCCCATCCTCCCACCCTGGAGTGAGTGATATAGGCAAAAACCACTCCCTATGCCCAAGCAACAAGCCAAGTGTCCAACATCGCCCCTGGGGTGAAGGCCACAGATGAGCATCCCACCAGGGCCCAGGCATTCAGGCTGAGGGAGGAGAGCACCTCATACCCTGTGATCCCACCTGGTGCTCCAGCACCATGCTCTGGGGTGAGGGATACAGGGAAGCATCTCGTCCCTTCAGAGAATCCTGCTCTGGGGCAAGGGGTGCAGGTGAGCACCTCATCTTGTGCTCAAGCACCCCGCACTGCTCCTGAGCAGCAAGCTCCCTGCCAGGTGCCCAAGAATCTCGCCTTGGGGTGAGAGATGCGGGTGAGCATCCCATCCCGCTCAAGGGAGTTGGATCGCGGTGCGGGGACTTACGGGCTCTGTACTGGAAGATGAGGCCCAGCAGGCACGCCACCAGCACGGCTGCCAGCACAGCCACCGTGACCAGGAGCTGCTTCTCAGGGCGTGTGCGCTGAGCCCAGCATCCAGGGCTGCTCCTCGAGCTGCGGAAATTCACCTGTGGGAAAAGCAGCACCATTTCTCCATTGGCAGAACGCGGGGAAAATCCCACTGGCTCGTCCTGCATCCTCCCCCTTAACAAACCCTACAGCCCACAGCATGATCCGGGCCCCCAGAGAGGGAGTGGTCTCATTTCGGGCTGGGAAAAGCTGCTGCCGCCTTCCAGAAAGCCGCCAGGAAGAGCGGCACAATGGCAGGAAGGGCGTGGGGCGAGTGCCGCGGGGCAGCCGCCAGCGGGATCACCTGCTGCCCTGTGCCACCCCACGGCCACAACCCACAACCCACGGTGGTCCCTGTCCCCCAGCACTGGGATGGGGGGGACACAGCAGCGGGAAGTGCTGTCACAGGATACTCCTGTTCAGCCGAAAAACATCCCCAGGAAGCATGGGCGATGTGACGGCAGACAGGGAAGCTCCCTGCTGGCAGCACAGCCCTGCAGGGACAGTGGAGCACTGATTTGGGGTGGAAAATGTCGTTCTGGGCAGAGAATGATGGGGCTGTACACAGGGCTGGCATCAGGAGCATCGCTCCGGCTCCCAGGCTCTTTTCTTGCCACCTGTGGCCCTTTCTAAGCCGCTTTGGTGCTGCTCGTGGAGGAATTAGCCTAATCCCCTTTGTGCAGGCACAAAGCTCCAACCTGCAGTAATTGCCCACCCCGCAGACCCAGGAGGGGCCCAAGCAGTGGGAGAGCTGCGCAGGGCACAGCATGACCCGGCCCACGGGGTGCTCCACGGCCCGAGGCGCAGCCACAATGGTGCCAGCAGGCACAGAGCAAAGGGCGAGCACAGCACAGCGCCGGACTTCGTCCTGTGGGAAGGGCCCGCCCAGCGCGGCGAGAGCAGCCCCACTCGGGCAGAGCTCCCACGTTCCAGGACCCACATTCCCCTCTTTTCCCCCAAAACGCATGCAGTGCCACCTGGAAGCCGTTGGGGTACCCATCGCTCTCGCTGATGGAGTCCAGAGGGTCTTCGTCATCCAGCGTCGCACGCTTGTAGGTCGACATCTGCGGGGCCGGGGAGAGAGGTGCTGAGCTCGGGGCCGGCTCCTGCCGTGCCAGGGAGATTATAAAGCACGGCAGAGGGGAGCAGACACGCTGGGGCCCTCCTCGTGCTGCTCGCGGAGCGGAGACCCCAGCGGCGCGGGCGCAGCGGAGCACTGCGTGGTGCTGCGGAGCCAACACTGCGCGAACCCAGCCAGCCCCGCTCCCCCAGGGCCGCGTTGTGCAACCGCTCCGCGGCCGCCCCCATCAGCCCCGGCCCCGCGACCGGGAGAGGCCCCGCAGCCGCCGCCGCCCCGACACCGCCCACCCGCTCGTACCTCACCGCGGCATCGCCCCGCACCGCGGGTCCCACCGAGCGCTCGGAGGCGGCAGCGCCTCGGGTCGGGCACGAGCGGAGCGCTGCTCCCTCCCGGCCGGGGCCCAGTGCCGGTCTCAGCCCCCACAGCAGCACCAGGGGACACCTCGCGGCCGGCAGCCGCCCCGCGCGCCGCTTCCTTCCGCCGCACCGCCCTGCCCCGGGCTCTGCGCTGCGCCCCACGCGGCCCCGCTCCCTTCGCCCCCCGGCACCAAACCCCGCGTGGCTGTGGGGTCTGCGCACATTTGGCTGGAGGGGTGACGTCGCCATCCCGCTGCCATCACACTCAAAGGGTCACAGAGCTGGTCCGAATTGGGCATCCAACCGCGTCGGCGTGCCTCAGTTTCCCCACTGCTCAGAGAGCAGCGAAGCAGCAGGGACAGAGAACGTGGCAGGACCGCTCCAGATGCAGACGGCACAAAACCACCCAGATCACAGCACTTTGGGGCCACGCGAGTGGGGAATGCACTTTGTGAGTGCAACAAAAGCGTCGGTCCTCAGCCCCACAGCCCCAGCGCAGTGCCCCGGGTTACGGCACACAGCCGCGCTGCCCCACAGCTGGAACGGAGCCCACGGCGCCTCATCGCAGCGCGGTCCCATCAGCCGCCGCGGCCCCGCGGGACCCCCCTCGGGGGAATGGGCCGAGGGAAAGGGCTGCTCTTCCCCCGGGCTGTGCTTCCAGCCCCAAACATCCCCTGGGCGCCTGCCCGCAGCGCTGCGCAGGGAAAGGCTTCAGCTGCCTCAGGGCTCCACCGCCGCTCGGAGCCGGCGCTGCTTTTTCTTGCCGCCTTATGCCTCCCCTTTCCCTTTTCGGTTTCGCGCTCTGCACGCGGCCGACGCCCCCGCCCCAGGCGCAGTCCCCGCACCCCGGGGGGGTCCCCGGGCTCTGCGTTTCCCCGCACCGCGGGCACATTCCTGGCCTCAGCCCTCGGCCACCGCTTTCGCTGCGCTTCCTGAGGAAATGGGGCTTTCGGCAGTGCCCCCCCCGCGGCCCCCGAGCCCGAAACCGGCAGGAACAGCACAAAACGCCGCGGCCCCCGCATTTCGCACCGGTGAAGGCGCTGCTCAGCCCCACGTCAGACATCAGAGAATCCACGCCGAGTTCCAACCCCAGAACTCTCCCCTCGGCGCTGACCCCGCGAATCCGCAGGGGGCGGCCGGGACCCCCACGGCACTGTTCGGGGGGTGCTCACAGCACCGCGCTGCCCCCCCGGCGCGGAGCATCGCTGCAGAGCGGCGCCCGTGGGCGCTCCCCATCCCTTGCAGAGGGCGGAAACGGCCCTGTTTAGGGTCAAAAAGGGCAAAATTTTTCGCTTTGGGGGTGAATTCCACCTCCGAAGTTTGCTCAAATCTCACTACAAACTCCAAA
>WBMW01000269.1:262278-294243 GCA_013396635.1 Penelope pileata
CGGGAGGGGCACGGCCAGAGACCCCCTCCATCCCGAATCCCCACCACCGCTGCCGGCACCAGGTGCCACCTCCTCCTGCACTCCCGCAGCCGGGACCCCCATCGCCCGCGTGTTCCCACCCAGCCCCACCTTCCAGCTGTCCATCTCCAGTACCTGGGTACCCTCCATCCATCAGCAGCATCCCCACATCCTCCCACAGCACTTACTGGGAGCCTCCCCGCATCCATCCCTGGGACCCAGCGTACATCCCCCACCCCATCTCTTCCTCCCTGGGGCCCAGTGCTCACTGAGAACCTCTACACACCCATCCCTGAGCAGCCAAGGTACCCCCACCCATCCATCCCTGGCACCCAAAGCACTGCCCCATCCCTACCTGGCACCCAGGATGCCCCCCTGCATCCATCCTCACATCTGCTACCAGAATCCATCCATCGTACCTGGGGTGAGTCCGTCTGTCCATCCCTGGCACCCATCCACATCCAGGCCCTGAGTGACATCCTTGGGGTGACATCCCTGGGATCCCTCTGCCACCAGGGCTGTCCCCAGCCCCTGTGTCCCCAGGGGCCACCACTGAAAGAGATGGTGGCTCGAGGAATGGCTGGCACAGGCCCCTCGCCACCAGGTGCCAGGAGCTGGCACTGAGTCGCAGTCCCGGGGAGCACTCCTGGGGCCTGGTGCCAGCACATGGACAGGGGGATGTGACACACCAGCATGGGGACGGGGACACCAAAAGGCTCAGCTCCACAGCTGCCTTGGCCACAGCCTCACAACAGAGCCAGCTCTGTCCTGCAGCACAAGCCTCTGCCAGCAACGCTGCTTCCGCCAGGGGACAGCTGCCAAGAGCTGCATGGCACAGCCAAAGGCACGGGAGCCAGGGAGGCTGCGCTCGGGGAAAATGCACCCATGTGCCAGCAGCTGCAGCATTCCCACGGCAGTGAGATCTCGCGTGGTGCTCTGTGCACAGTGCGGAGGGAGAGGGGCTGCAGCCCCGTGTGGGAGAGGAGGAGACCCTGGGAGCTGGGGCACAGGAAGGGAGCAGAGCCCCAGAGATGCAGACCCCCAGCCGCCCCACAGCATCCAGACACAAGCCCACAGCCCACGTGTACGCGTTTTAATAAGGCTTCCACAGCTCAAATGACAACTTTAGTCCAATACGTTTGGAAATACAGACAGAACAGTAAATGCCTTCAACCCCATCCCGTACCTGCACCCTCCTCCCGGCTGCGAGCACTGCGATGCCAACACGGAGCCGCACGGCCTGGCTGAGCACTGCTCCAGCCCTGCTCCCTGCAGCCACCCACCCTTAGAAACCTCTGCAGCAGTGTAAGCTCAAGGAAGAGACTCGTAACAAAAAAAAATTAACAGCAGATTGAAAAAAATATGGAATTTCCAAGGAGTATGTACACGAGTGAGTGCTTCAGTCTGGGAAGAACCAAACCAGCCGCCCCTTTCCAAGGGACAGAGCAGCTTTGGGCACATTGAGCTCCCGTTGACGCCTTCACCTCGGGGGCACTGCCTCACTGCACCGCTGCCTCAGCCCCAAACCATTCCAAAAACAGCTCTCGGCAGCTCCACAGGTGCACGCCCACTGCTGTGCCAGGGGGCAAGGGGACAGGGGAGGATGGAGCACAGAGAACCCTCTGCACAGAGACCCACTGCTCAGCCCAGGGCAGCTGTAACTCCTTCGATAGAAGGAGCGCTGCAAAGAGAAGGGGCTGCCCCACTGCTGGGAGGGGACGCGCTTCCCCCAGCCCAAACGCTGTCGTCTGCCTGCAGAGCTGCTGCAGTCCCTTGCAAACAACAGCTGCTGCTGCAGCCCAACCCCCTGCAGCACGGCAGAGTCAGAGCAGAGCTGCAGACACAAGCTGAAACTCCGAAGAGAACAGGAGACGTCTAACTTTATTATGAAGATACCTCAACAGTGCCCTTTGTTTTTAGTCTGGAAGCGGTACACTATTTCCTGCTACAAATATGCAACCAGGAAGAGGGAGAGACCCTTTCTGGGAGCGAGAGACGTAAAAAAAAACCATTAGTGCATTCCTGAAAACGAAGAGAACAGAGGGAAAACCTCTTCATGGGGAAAACACCGCCCCGCGCAGCCCCGGCTCAGTGCCCCGGACCCAAAGCGATGGGCAGAGCGTTCCTGGCAGTAAGTGGAGAAAGATGTTATCAAAAGTCATTAAAATAGCCCACGTTTCTAAAACCACAGTTCACAGAGAAAGACCGTACGATGACTACAGAGCACCGCGATGGGAAGCGCAGCAGCGAGGGCCGAGCGAGGGGACCCCACGCTGCCACGCTGCCGCAGGCAGAGCACAGCTCCAGGGAGCAGATGAAGTTCTGACAGAGCCAGACATTCCTCACAACAAACAACTTCTTTACTTTCATGCTGTACTGAAAGAGTAATAGTGGATCAAAGACAGGATTATCTGTAAGCAGGTTACGCCTGAAGAACTGGAGAACAGATCAGGATGTTTCTCATCTACTGAATTACAGCTCCGGACAGACGGCGCGGTGCGGGTCTGAGCAGGGGATGCGCGAGGGTGCCACCACCTCCCTTGCTAGGAACGTCTGCCTGCAAACATCACACGCTGGTACGGCTGCTCAACTTTCCAACTCTACTGTTGCTTTATTAAATATAAAATTGGGAACGCTCTCTTGAAGCCAGGATGTCCTTCAGTGCAATCTGCTTTGACATAAGGCATTTTGGGGGCAGTCATTTCAGAATGGGTTTCTGCCTTCTGGAAGAGTCAAGAGTTCAGTCCTGTATCCACCTTTCCGTTTAATGCCCTACCATGCCAAGATCCTCTTCCCTTCCGGTCGCTCCTCCGCTGCCAGCGCTCACCAAGCCATCAGTGTCCCAGCAAGCCAGTCCCTGGGGACAGACAACCGCCCACAGTTACGTGCTCTGACGGAGCTGAGGGCGGCGTGGGCTTCGGCAAAGGGGGAAAAGAGATTCTCACCTTTAAATCCCTCTTCAGGCATACAAACTGGGGATGGAAAGAAAGAGGCACCCCGTTAGATGTCTCCTGACAGTCATTTCTAAAAGGATCTTTTGTGCGAGCAGCAGCGCTCCGCAGCGCTCGGCTGTACCCTCAGCTGGCAGCTACAGGAAGGCCCCAACGTCTCTGTTTTCCTCTCACGTTCCACCCAGCGCAGGGAACGCAGCCCTGCGTGGCCGCTGACGTTTCTGCCAGCAGCACGGCAGCCGGGCAGCTTCCCCGAATCCCACACCTTCCCCGGGTCCCCTCACCTTGCATAACGTCATCCATCGCTGCGTAATCTGCAATTGGTTCATCAGCCTGAAACAAAGCGGGGGGTCAGTGAGCCCCTGGCTGGCAGGCAGGGACCTCAGCCCGGCAGGGCAGCCAGGCTCTGGGGGGGAGCGGTGCCAGAGCACCTTCTGCAATGGGAACACCAAGGGAGAAGTGCTGCAGTTCAGCCTGGGCTGGGGCACACAGCTTGGCAGCACAGGCCAGCTAAATAATGGTAATTTTCTTCAAAGAGGCTTTTCCTTCCCCAAAAAGGGCTCCACGGGCAAGAGCTCAGTAAATGAGGCTAACGAGCAACCATGGGGGGCATGCCTGGGTGGGGCAGCTTCCACCTGCACCCCAGCCTGACTCTCCTCCGCTGTACAGAGCAGGGCTCAGCTCTGCTGCACTCGGTCGCCTGCCGGCAGCTGCCCGCCCTCACCTTGAGCAGGATGACGGACTCGGGGATGACGCCCAGGCTGCCGAGCGTCGCCGTGTCGTCGCTCAGGATCTTCCCGTCAATGGACAAGTTCTGGTCGAAGGGAGCAACTGAAAATGCATGCATGATCTGTGCCAACACAATGAGACACGCTGGTTTTGTGTGGAGGAAAACACTGGCGAGCTACACAAAAAGCCCACGTTCAGCAGACAAACGCGCGCCTTCCACTGCCGCCTGGGGTCTTAGGCTCTTCCCTCCATCTCCTCCCAGCTGTGCTCTCCTGACCATTAATTTAATGTTTTCTTATTCGAGAAGACACATTTCTTGCAGCAAAGCTGCCTTACCTGTATCTTCAGCTCCTTCAGGGTCTGGTTAGCAGAAACGAGCAGCGCTTTCTCCCCCCTGACCTTGCGGTGCCGGGTGCTCCGCCGGATGCCTTGCTTCTGGTAGGTGATGTAGCTCTGGTGTGAGAGCCTCTGGCGCTTGGCACCGCCGTTGCTCTGGGAAGGAGAGTCAGAAATCAGGAGCCCAGCTCCGGGGCTCACGCAGCACACAACCTCCCCTTCCCCACACGCTGCGGGCAGGCGCTGTGCGAGGGGGGCACGGAGCACTGCGACGCCTCAGGAAGTGAATGACGCACGGCGAGTGTCACCAGGAGGCTGGGAGGACCAGAGGACGTGCCTTCAAACTTCATCTCCTGCTCTTAACACCAGCACAGAGCTCACCAGCTTGAGGCACTGACAGGGGTGCTGCAGTGACCCCTCCTCTCCAAAAGGAGAGCTTTGCCCATGCCGTGGTCAGCAGGTGTGTTGCTGGGTGCCCCCTGATGCTCCTCTGGGCCAGGGGGCACAGGTCCCCAGCGTCAGCCTCTGTCAGGGATGTGGTACGAGGAACGAGGTGACCTGAACACCAAGGCGCCAAGGGACCGGCACTCGGGAGCAGGTGCGTGTCTAACTGAGCCAGGTTTAAAACCAAAGAGCACAGGCACAAAACTGGCCTTGGTGACGTAGCACAGGACAAGATGTGTGGTATGGCCATCAAAAACACACTGAAATCAAGACACTGTGTCTGCCTCTTTTGCCTGCCAGATGCAAACAGAGGAGGACCGTTCCATCGTGCTGACTCAGGAAGCTGGTGCAGAATCGGGGAACCTCGCAGTGTTTTCCATCTCTACCTGGTTAAAATCTGGGTCTTGCTCCCCCTCTGGCTTGTTTTCCTCCCTCTCCTCTTCAGCTTCTGAGCTGCTCACGTTCAGCTCCGGAGCAGCGTCCTTCATTACCTGAAGTCATAAAAATCATTCTCCGTAACTAACCCAGACTGTCACATCATGGCAAACAGCTTTCAAGACTTCCAGGATGCCACCTTGATCAAACGAACCGAGTGACAAAAACTCAGGGATCTGCTCCACATGCTCTGGGAACACTCCCCCTGCTCCAGCTGCACCAAGCTCAGGAGGACGTGCACAGCTCCTCGAGCTGAGCTGAGCAGCTGCAAGCACAGCCCCACCGCAGGGACAGCCCGCAGCTCGAGACCTGCCCTCCTCTCCGGGCAAAGGGAACGTCTCCCGGGGCCTGGGCTGATTCCTTTCCCATTAGCTGTCTGCTTCTCGCTCAGCTAAATGTATTACAAAAGCCCGAGCGCAGAGAAAGGAATATTATCTGTAAATTGTACACTTATCCATCCCTGCGGCACTCACCGCTGTTATTTATGGGTCTGCAGTTCATAAGTAAACGAAACCTAAATAATTTACACGATCACAAACAGAACTGAACACCTTCATTCACACACTGCTCCGTGGGATGCGCGGCTCCGTGGGTGCGTGCACAGCCGTGCTGGGCTGGGGCTGGGAGGGGAGCTGGGGAGAGCACTGTGCTCTGCATCCCGCATGCCTAAGAGCTTGCTTCTCTATCCACGCAGTTTGTAGCTAAAGATGCAGTCAGCTCCCAGCCACCCTGCACCAACCGCAGCGTTTCCGGAACCCTCCACATTTCAGCAGTGTTGCCGTTCCCTGCAGTGCTGATTTCGTGGGGCTGCGGCTCCCCCGGCAGCGTCAGCAGGAGGAGGGCTGGGAGCTCCCCGACTGCAAAGCACAGCTGGTGGGGGCGGTGAGGGCTGCTGTGCACACTGTCCCCACCCCATGTCTTGCTGGAGCTGCCCACTAATGGGGATCTCCGTGCCAGCTCTCGCCCCCTCTGCCATCCCAGCTGCAGGGCAAAGAATAGCTGCCTGTTTTCGGCAGCTCTGCATGTCCAGCAGCGTGGAAAATCCCCTCCTCTGCACCAGAGCCAAGACACAGCCCTGGGATTCAGCCCCCAGATCGGCTGAAAGCCCACGGCCGTGGCTCAAGGCCACGCTCTGTGCTCTGCACCTTACAGTGAGACACAGACCTCCAGCACCCTGCACTGCCCTAGGTTCCATCCCACTCCCCACATCTGGGGAGATCCCCCACCCAGGGCTGGGGGTGAAAAGGAAATCAGCAAGAGCCAAAAGTATCGTGCAACGCAGCTGTGCCATGCCCTGCCCCATCTGGGAGCTGTTAGGGGAGGTTTGATCCCAGCTGCACTGCTGGGACCGTCCCACATTCAGTGGCCTCCTGGCATCAGCTCAAGCTGGCACCTTTATCTGAGCCTGCCCACGAGCCTTGCCTTCCCTCTTCAGGCACAAAAAGAGCCCTAAGAAGGAAAATTGCAAGCAGCTTTCAGCTATCTGTAAAGGCAGTTCCAGCCCAGCTCTGGACCTGCTGCTGATCCCTGTAGGCAGCAGCAAGGCAGACACCATTCACAGTTTTGCAGGGACCTTTAAAGCCATCTCTACGTTCACTGCTATTTTGTCAGCATGAAGGCTGAAGAGCTTATTTCTATCCAGGAACAAGCGTCACTTTAGCAATCAGGAAAGGAAATGACAAATGTCGGAGGGAGAAGAGAACAAGTAGAGCCTGATAACACCATGATGAAGACAGACACGGTTACAACACTGCCTAAAATAACCAAAAGCTGGCAACATACATGCAGGTACCCGATAATACCACCAAAAAGATTTGGTTTGGCAAAAGGAAGCCTCGGGGAAACCAAGAGTTCAGAGCAACCACAGCCAGTTTTCCCACTTGCTATTTCTGCCAAAGTAAATGCTTTCACAGACTGCAGAGCTGGGTGCTTTCTGCCCAAAGCAGTCCCATCCAGTCCCACCTCACAGGGACACTGCAGGCTGCTTATTTAGCCATGTGGGCTCTCAATTGGTGCAGTTTCTGATAAAGGAAATGGTGCCAGGATGAGTGAGAGAGCCGTACCTTTTTATTGTCCACCACTTTATGGATGTAGATGGTTGCCTGGGTGTACTCACGCAAGTCCCGCTGCTGCTGGCATAACAGCCCTTCTCTGCATTCTGGGCAGAGTTCTGGGGAGGCACAAAGGAAAATGCATTTAATTGCTTCAGCTCCTTGGAGACACCGAGCGTGTGCACCTGCCCAATGCCTCACATCCCCAGTCCGGAGCAGCTCACGTAAGCGGGGCAGCCACCAGCTCCGTGCCAGGGATCCCTCAGGTCTGCCCCTGCATCCAAAAGGGGCCACTTCCAGGGAGCCAGCACCAGTCAGCAGCACAACAGAGCACAGACAGCAGCAAAAGGCTCACTCACGGGGCTCAGAGGTGTAAAGTGCGCTCTCAGGCTCTGCCCCTGCCGCCTGCGTCCGGGTGATTTTGATGACGTGATCCACGACAAACAGTTTTCGGATCCTCTCCCACTCGCTGGGCCATATCAGAGCTATACTGTGCAAAGAAACCAGAAGGTGCTTTATGACATGGGAATGCCAAGCCCCGAGCGCGTGGTGCAGCTTCTGCGCACCCTCCCCCCCTCACTACAGTCTGCTAACAACAGGGGAGCAGCCAAACCACCCCGAGCCCCAGCAACATGGGGGCTGCGTGCCCTAAAAGCAGGGTCAGCAGCGTTATTAGTGACGCTGCCATGTTGCAGCCGAGGCCGGCACGCACAGCCAGAGGCAGGGAGGAGGAGGAGAGAAGTGGAAGATCTGCTGTAGTTAGTTCTGCATCAGTGCAGCAGCAAGGCTGCGGAGCAGAAACCCAGCGCAGCGCTCCAGGGGCTGCTCTCAGAACGCAAACCTCAAGCAGGTTGGACGTCCGTACGCCCCACTCAATCAGGGCAGTCTATTGTTAGGAACCAGCCAGGCTTAAGTAAGCTCTTTTTTTCCCGAGCCAGCATCCTGTGACAACCTGGGTCTTGCCCTGCACAAGGATTTACACTCAGGTGCTCCTGACAAAGCAGCTGCGCTCATTTTGTTCAGGGGGAGCTGCAGCCCAGCCCTGGGGAACGCTCCCTGGGGCTCGCGAGGGGCACGTGGAAACGCAGAGGTGTGAAGACAGGGAACTCACAGCTTCGAGTCTTCTTTGGTCATGGACGCGTAGGTGAACATGAGCCCCCCGTGGGGGCACAGGAGCGCGCTGTTTCCCACCGAGGACACGGGGCTGCAGCGTGTCGGCCTCCTGCCCAGGGAGAGGAAAAGCAGCCCGTGAGCTCAGGGAGGTTATTTCACACAGAGCGAGAAACCACAGGTCTGCGGGCGGCCGAGGAGAGGAAATCACAGGTGAGCACTGGCAGGTGACATTCCAGTGGGGAATATTAAGCTGCCACCGACACAGGGATCAGCTCCACGTTCCTGCACATCCAGAACCGCTCTCCGGCCCCGGGGAGATTTCCACCTCGTGGGAACAGGACCACGCAGTGACCTCTGCCCGGGACACAGCCTCAGACCGATCACAAAACTAATCAGGTTCCTGTCTAATCTCCCCATCTGGTTAGGGCACAGCAAACAAGGAAACTCAGCTCCTTGCACCGTACTACAGGCGCTGCCACACCAGCTCCGCGGCTCCCACAGAGGCAGAGCTCAGGGAGCTGCACGCAGCCCCGGGCAAGCGCTGACTCAAAGCAAAATCATCTGCAGCCCAGAAAGAAAAGGAAAGGCACCAAACCCAACACGCTGGTTACCTGACAAATTTCCTCCATTCTTCTACAAAGAACTGCGAAACAATATACAGCTCATCTGTCTCCTAGAAGAGAGGAAAAATCCTCCGTTAATTAATACAACAACAGAGAGGCAGAGACTGCTCAGCTGTTTCTGCGGCACTCATTCTTTGAGATCTCAGCATTTTTACCATGACAACTCCATCCAAGCGCACCGGGAAAGCCAAGTAAAATAATTTGAGATCAAGTACTAAGCACTTACATCACTAATCCCGTGTTTATTACAAAGTTCATTTAGCTTTAGATCCAATTACCCTTCATTCATAGCAGGAAATGGTCATTTCCCCCAGAGCAGCTGCGGCTCTCCAGCACGGGGCCGTGTCGCTGGGTGATCCCTCACGCAGTCGGGGTCTGAAGCAGACACCCCTACATACCCCAAAAGTATGGGGTGAGACCCCCATCTCCCCTCACCTTCTTCACTAAGCAAAACCCAGAAGTGGCTCATTTCGGGAACAGCACAGACCCGAACCAGGGCTGAGCCCCCTCGCAGGGCAGCGGTGCTGGGATGAGCCCTTTCTCCTGCCCCCAGGGGCGTGCACTGCGTGGTGTGCTGCTGGCAGCTCCTAGAGGAGAGCCAGCGAGATCCCAAGAGCTGGGTGACAGTTGGTCTCTGTGCTCACCCATCTGCATCACCTTCCCTAACACAGATTGAAGGGCTCCCTCCATCTTTCTGCAGGAAAACCCCTGATATATCTATATTACATATTAATATCCCTTCATCTTTTTTAGATTCAACCGCTCCACTTTGGGAAAAATAATTTTTTCCCAGTGATCACCTGCTTTGGGTCAGGAAAACTCACAGAGCTTGAGGGAGAGATCCCCAGCTCTTGTCGGGGAATTCAGAGAGGTTGCAGGACGTGGCCGCGCTGCCTGGCAAGACCCTCCTGCTTTGGGCTGACCCATGGGGATGGGCTCCATCCCCCACACAGCACTGCTGGCAGGACCTGGCAGCCCTCCTCTGGGGCTCAGCACAGCCCACTCAGTCCCTTTGGGGTTCTGAGCACGAATCCACGGCTGAGCTGCTGGCTGCCCCGAGCAGGGGCTGCCCTCGCTCATGGCAGCGGCCCAGCAGACACCTGCCAGGCAGCCTGGCAGCCTCTGCCAGTCAATCATTAATCAGTGCGGCGAGACAGTCCGGAGCCGAGGCAGGGAGCCGGCCAACAGCCTCCGCCATTTCCTCGGCACTGCCTCAGAGCCCCGGCTGCTCCTAAGGAGCCCTGGAGAGCTGCGTGCTGGTGTGGGAGAGGCTGCTCCAACAGGTCCTGCGTGACCATCACCCCTATTTGCATGGCTCCAGCCACCCCGAGCCCTCTGCCAGGCTCAGAGCACGGAAGGATGGTGGAGGAGCTGTGAATTCTGCCCTAGAACTGGCGAAATGCGGGGGGAAGGCACTGAGGGTGGTGCACAGCGTTTTCCAGCAGCACGGCCACACCACATCACTACTTCCAGGAACGATGCGGCCATCGAGAAGTACTGCCCTGCTTATTGAGCTGCCCCAGGCCAGTGCCAGCTCTGCTGGCACACAAGCCATTCTGTCTAGGTGCCACAGGGCTCGGTGCCAGCGCAGCTACCGGGACATGGCACCTTGGCACAGCGGGCTCTGCTGGCAGCGGGCTCATGCAGCACCATCGCCTGCAGGCAGAACGAAGGGCACTGGGAGAGGGAGAGCTGACAGAACACTGCCCAGCCCCTGCCCCATCTGCAGGCAGATGGCACTGCGCAGGTGTGCCGGGCCCCTGTGTTCCCAGGTTTGGTGGCTCAGCTGGGGACGCTGCTCCCAGGGATACGGCTCACGAAAGCAGCCCTGGGGCTGCCAGCTCCCAGCACAGCCTCCCGCAGCACGTCCCCCCCGTACCTGCGGCCAGCTGCCCAGGCAGGGCCTGCACTTGTCATGGAACAGGTTCTGCAGGGAAGCCTTCTGCTCACTGGCCATCATCTTGTGCAGAGCTTCGTTCTCCTCTCCTTCACGCTCCAAAATCTGCAGGAAACAGTTTGTGCTCAGTTCCTAGTGGCCACAAAAAAGTGACACTGCTTTCCCCCACTGCACTGGGTGGCATTAAAGAGAAAACCAGAAACAGGGCCACATACTAACAGCCAGCAGGAGGGTAAGGTTATTTGCTATTCAAATACCTTGCACTGGGAACAGCACTCTTTGTTATTTGGGAACTCAGGGGCCTTTGGGAAATATTGCTTGAGCTTCTTCCAGGCTTCCTTGGACACCACTCTCCTCTCATTTTCGGATATGCACAGGTCCCCTGAATGGAGAGAGCAGAAAAGAGCTTTGCTGCTTGGCCAGATCTGAGAGATTACAGGGCAGAAATGTGGGGAAGATAACCACACACTTAGCAGCCAGCACCGTGTCAGCAAAAAGAGCCCCACTAATACACAAAGTCACCTCTGACTTTATCGTTTCCTTGTTCAGACAGCCAAAAAAGCAACAAAAAACCAATGACTTTAATTCACATAAATGCCCTTTAGGTTCCAGAGCCCATGGACCACACAGCCGGTCAGACACAGACCCTGGTGAGGCAGTGACAGGCTGTCTGGAGAAGCAGGGACAAGCCACAGAGGGCATGAGGCTCCTGTTTTCTATCACTGCTATGAAGAGCAGTGATTTCACAGTGACTGCACTTTACAAGGTGCAAACAAACCACGTGCCCCAGGAAACAGGAGCCAAGTGCTTTCTGCACCCTTGATAAACAAAATGACTACTGCATAACCTCGGGCTGCTCCGCATGCCCACCGAAGCACCTTACAGCCAGGAAAGAATATCTGAGCTGAGCCCTTCCCAGAGCTCAGACACATCGAGTGCCCCAGCTGACACGTGAAGGCCTCAGTTTCAAGGCCTTTGGGCCCGATAATTGGAGCCTCTAATTAGAGTCGACCTTCAGATAAACACAGTGGTGATGTTGTGCATACCTTTGTAAATTCATATCAATATTATCTACCTTCTAGCATAAAGTACACATAAATCAGCAGAGGGCCAATATGAGTATCTCGGCCGATTGCGCCCGGGACTCGGGCCAGGTGCTGGGTTTAAACAACTCAAGGATGAGAAACCAGATGCTCTGCCTAATTGTCACGTAGATTGTTTATTCAACTGTATAAAAGCTGGACCCTCTTGCAGCGCCTTTGGAGACCCCGCCGACTGGACGCGCTGCGCAGGACCTCCCCGCTGCTGGGAAGGGCTCTCCAGATCCGCGCTGCAGCCGGGGCTGCCCAGCCGCAGTGGACCTGGGTGGTGGCGAAGCTGGACAACTGGCGATGTATCCTCCTTACCCACTGTCAGTAACCTTACACAGTAAGGATCAGGTGCAGTACCTTGTTTTGTTCTCTGCTTGCTGCATCATTTCACTTATTATTTTATTGCTTTAAAGTAAAGGTAAAACTCAACTCTTCGACTGGGCGTCTGTACCCTTTGCGCTGACCCCCTCCCTTTCGCTGGGGAAACACCCCCCCAGCTGTGCTGCTGGTGCAGGGAACTCATTGGGATGTTCCTGCAGCCCCAGCCCACAGTGGGCTGCAGATTCCCCTCTGTGCCAGCCACAATGGGAGAGACACAAACAGCTGAATGGCCCCTGCCGAGCAGCAGCACTGGGAAAAATGTCCCTGCTCACAGCTGGGAGGGAACAACTGGGCTGTGAAGCACGATTCACTGGGCTCCTTGCTGCGTTATTTACCCAGGCAACTAGTGCTTGAAAAACAAGAAATGGTTTATGGCGAGGTGTTTTTATGCTTGTCATTTCAGTAACAGAGGTACACGTACACGTGTGGGCAGCACACAATACCGTGCACTCCAGCAGTAAAACCAGGCTTTGGGAAATGGGGAACGCCACAGCTCGTGGATGCAACATGGGAAAATCCAGCTGCAGCTTCTGGCATGGCAGCTGCTGGGACACCGTGGCACAGAGCAAGGGGCTGCAGCGCCGAGAAGCAAATAGCCAGATGTGGCATGGAACAGTCAAAGCAGCAAGAGGGAGGCAAAGCAGCAGCTGTGAAGCCATGGCACTAAGAGGCGTCCAGAGGGCAGTGCCACCTGCTCTGCGTCCTGCAGCCCAGGAGCCAGGGCAGCAGGAGGCACAGGACTCCTTCTCCCCGCTCTGCAGCAGCTCTTCAGCATCACAGCAGCTCCTCAGCCCCACGCCTCCTCCTGCCACGCCTGGAGCTCTGCCAGCCCCGCAGGAGAAACAGCAGCACTCCCCTCTGCTGTCCCCCCAGCAAAGGTCAGGCAACACCCTGGAGCAGCACTTGGCCACTTGTCCTTCATCACACAGACGAGCAGCCTAGCTGTGCCATGCAGGAGGAGCAGGCTGCCTTCCAGAGCCAGCAGGGATGGGAACATGAGCTGGTACAAACAAGTGCCACGACGCCGCGTGATGAATGGAAACAGACCGACATGCTGCTGAGCCAAAGCGGTGGGAAATCAGACCTGAGTGCGTGGGGGACAGCGCTGGACCATCTGGAAGATGACCCCAACCACTTGGGACCCTGTCTCGCTGTCCCACTGGGACATGTTTGGGCACACATATCTAAGAGTCTTCACTTGGGATCTGGAGAGATGTTGTTGTCAGGGCTGGGGCAACTGCTGGGAGCAAAAAGGCCCAGCAACGATGGACAGGGACTTCAGGCAGGGCACGATGGGCAGCCCAAGGGCAGCCAGACCCCATGGCTGAAGGGCTTCCAGAGTGCCACTCAGGCACTGACTTCCTCCACAGCAAAATTAAAGCTGAATGACCAACAGCATGGAGCTCCAGAAGAACATCTGAAGTGCGCAGAGGCAAAAAGGCTGATCTCCACAAGGAATCAAAGGTTACCTCCAGCTGATAAAAAACGAGCTGCCCCAGATTTAATATGTACTCTGCTATGGTCCAAAGTAGCAGATAAAGGAGCAATTTACCAGCCCAGTACTCTCACTGGGCGTATGATGCCTGCTGCACTTAAAGCGGCAGCACTGGGAAACAAGGGGCACAGGTTCTGTGAAAAACAGGTAGCACCACGACAAGGTGCTTAAGCACTCTCCTCTATCAAGCCATTACCCTATGGCCCTGATTAGCCTTAACGACAGGCAGTGTGCTGTTACTTTAGGGCGTGTTGTTTTCTTAGCAAGCACAAGACCCAGCGTCTCTTGCAGGGAAACTGATGCCTCCAAACGGAGCCTACCGCAGAGCACAATCGCTTTGGTGTACAAACAGCAGCGTGGCCAGGGCTGAGCTAACCAAGCATCACTTGGCAAAAGAACCAACATGGGTCAAACCCTTATGTAAACAGACACCATAGCACAGCAGGTGGGGAAACCGCCGTGCTCAGAGTCCGGGCTGAAGACAGCCTGAGCTCCTGCAGTTGTTAGGTGAGCGCTTCTGGTTTGAGTTTTTAATATAAACCGAGAGAACAAACTGACACACAGCCCCAGCCTTGACCAGTGTACACTGCCTGCTCTGTCCAGAATCTCCTCATGCTTCCAGAGCTTTCATGTGGCCGCAGACCCTTGGTGCTGCCCCACTCCACCGCGCCGCTCCAACAGAGGGGCTGCCCCTGTGCAGCACCTGGGCTCCTCTGCCAGGGCCCCGTCTGTGCTTGTGAACACCCTTTTCCCTACCTTACACTATCTAGTGGACTGCTGTGCGACAGTGTGATCACAAATGAAAGCTCCAAGTTTTGAAGTGCCAAGAAACACACAAAAAAGAATAAAGTACGCTTCTTCAGTGACTGCTTAAGCTGGCGCTGGATGCAGCGAGGGCTGCAAGGTTAAAGTCTAGAGCAGTGGGCAACAACAGCTCTGCTCCCCACAGAGACTTACCATGTGGGCAAACAATGTCTTCATTAAAATTTAACTCCTCTTCCTCCTCTCTCTTCTCTTCATTCAATTCATCTAATTAAAAAAAAAATACAAGAAGATTGCAGAGTTTTTCTCCGAAGAAAAGCAAAAATCTTTGGGGGGAAAGAGCCTGGTTTCCCTTCAGCAAAGCTCTTGGCCCAAGGGAGATTTGGGGTTATCCTGCTACTCTCAGTGCAGGGCCTGCCTGCCCAGAGGCCAGGCTGCATTACTGTAGGAGTGCTTTGAAGTGCATAGAGCACAAAGAGCATCCTTTGTGAGATTACAAGGGGTGCATTTGTTCCAGCTACAGCACCGCAGGGGTTCGCTGCTCCCAGAGATCTCGGATCAGAGCTAACCACGATCCCTAGGCGAGAGCGGAGCGGAAGCCTTCCTCGCAAAATATTACTCAGCTCCCTGTCTTGAGGACGCTAATCTAAGCCAGATGCTCCCTTTGGAGCTTCAGGAGGGAATCACGTGAAGGAGCCAAGACCTCCGTGGCTCGGAGGAGCTGGTGGGAGGACCTTGCCAGCCATGAGCTGGAGCTGCACTTAATGAGCTGGGGAGCCAGCCTGCGCTCCCCTGTTTGATATTGGGTGGAGAATTAAACCAACTACACATCATTAGCTGTAATTAATGACGATCCAGCTCCAGAGCTGATTTCTGCCTGCCTAACAGGGGCACTGCAGCAGCAGGTGGAGCCGAGCTCACTCCCGGTGCGAGCAGTGAGGTCAGGCTGCGGCCCGGCACAGGGGCAGGCAGCACAGGTAGCGAGCAGGCTGGGTCCTGAGCAGTTAGAATGCACTTCTGGGAGCTGCAACCTGTGCTGAAACCAAGGTGACCCCTGAGAAATGACACATGGGACATTGACGGAAGAAGTGTCCTTTTCTCAATGGATGCCACACGCTCCAGCCTACAGATCCTATCGCTGCGGTATCTGGTATTTGGAGCCTCCACACCCAAGATCAATGCCATTAGCAGATCATCTCCACTTTCATTCATACGAGCTTCTTGCCCTCGGTTATGAAACAATAAGCTCAAAAAGAATCCACTTTTCAAAGGTTTTAGAAGGCAAATAAATAACCCTAGACATTCTCACAAACGTGATACAGGGATAGAACAGAATCCAATTCAAGAATTTTTTTTCTAAATCATGTTTTGCCAGTGCTTTACCAGCTGCTTTACCAGCTGTGCCGTTTCATTCGTAGGCTTTTGCAACAAACATCTTCATTCCTTCCCCACAATAATTTTCATGTTTTTTCCTCCCCTGTGCGCTCTCATTCAGATAGAAGTTGATGAAAAGATCACGTGTGCGGGGCGGTAATTCTACACAGCTCTGTAAAACTACTTATTACCTCATCTCCTTCTCTGGGTATGAAGATCACCCAGCAGTTTTGAAGCTTACCAAATAAAAAGCTGCATAAATTGAGGCTGTATTCTATCAAACCACCTGAAGTGCCTTCTCTCCCTATTCATAAAAGGGAAGAAGAATGGCACGTGCAGGGACACCTGACGTCTTTTGTTAGGAGGGATCAGTCAGAGCTGGTGGAGCTCTACAGCAGCAGAACTACCTTTGTTTGGTGCATTTCCATTCATTTTTCCATTACTGTGCTCTGCGTCTTCGTCTTGTTCATTTAATTGCTCCAGAGCCAACTGACGCCAGCTCCGCAGGGACGCCTTTCCAACCCAAAACCCGTCATTCCTGCAGGGAGAGAGCAGCATTGGCAACACAAGCCACAGCCCAAATTGCAAAATCTTTGGGGAAAAGCTACTTAAATATTGCTAGCACTGCTAAAAAACCTCTGACAACGTTTGAAAGCACCAGGACTCACGCACCCCTTTACTGTTATCTTCAGCAAGTTGGTGACGGTTTTGTAGTCTTCGTTCAGCTGGTTTTTCAGACGCAGGATTCGACACCTTTCCACCACGCAGTCCTTGCAAAGTGCTTTGACTGGGATGGGGAAGAAAGGAAACGACTTGTTACTCCAGGACCTTGCTGGTTCCAGCACCACTGTGAGCACTCAGGCAGCTGGAAGGTCTGCCCCAACCACCGTTCCACAGCCTCAGATCTGACACGTGCACAGGTAAGCGCCAGGTCAGGCCCCATGAAAGTTTAATAAGCGTGAAACTCCTGAGACGAGGCACGATCTGTTCCACTAGCTTCCCAGCCCTGCGCAGCCGCTACCAACAGTGCACAGGTACAGCTGCAACCTGGGAGCCAAGGCAGGGGGTGAGGCACGTGCCCAACAGTCTACCACTGCTCTTCTGTGGCATGGAGATGCTGTACAGACACCTTCAAGCTGCCACACGTGCTTCCTGCAGGGACGAGAAGGGAGCCCCGTCACCCAACCCCTGCAAGCAGCCAGCTACAAGAGTAAACCTCCTAAACTGCAGAGCTGCGCTGGACCAAGAAGGGGGGCAGCTCTATGGCTGCACTTACACCTTTGGGCGGGAGCAAAAGGGTCACATTCAAATCCTTTCCTCTCAGCCATCCTCAGCGAAGGAACCTGCAGGTGATCTTCCAGCTGACTGATAAAGGTTGCCCTGTTTCCATGAGGGCTGCCTGCGTCCCAGTACTGCTGGCTGCAGTTCTCCCCTATAAGCGCCTAGCAGGAGCTGAGCTAATTTGGTCTCAGTGGAGTTACTGAGCTTCTTTATAAAAGGAAATGAAGCTTGATGAAGGGACACCCAGACACCACAGAGGCCAGCTTTCCCCAGAAATCACAGTGCAGCAGATGTGTGCAACACAAGTGTGCTCACTAATCGGCGTGTGCTTCAGTCAAACGAGGCAGCTTGAGGCACGCTGGGGGAGAGAGAGGGCAAGTGGTTTTCTTGGCAGGCTTTGGAAGTCATTCTGAAGGGTCGAGGGGGTCGCACGTGCCAGTTGTGCTATTTCACAGAATCAGCTCCGTTAACCCCTCCAAACACTAACGGTTTTTTAAGTGAATTGCACCATTGCTTTCTCAGAAATTCCTCCATGCACAGCTCTTCCTCGACAGAGCAGAGCTCAGGCCTGAAACAGACCCAGCAATCAGAGTAACCGTATTTGTCTGAATGCTAACGTAATTAAGGGATTTAAAAAAAATCACTTGGAAATAGCAGTGCAGCACAGCAGCTATGTGCAGAAATAAAGTTATGGCAATAAAGAATGGCCCGGCGAGAGGCAGGGATCAGAAGGAGGCTCTGCACCCCAGAGGGGACGTGTGAGCCCAGCACCTACCGTTCAGCCGGGGGCCTCCTCCATATCTCCTGTAGAAGAAGTCAGCCACGTACTCCGATATCCTCTTCATAATGCAGATTTTGTCGGGATGGAGCTTCCCGTGCGAGCACAGGCAGGCAGAGTTGTCAATGGGCTTGGGAGGAGCGGACTCATCCAGCCACTTCTGCAGCCACTCCAGAGAGATGAAGTCATATGGGGAGCCTGGGAGGGAAAACACGAAGAGAAGCAGCCTGTACGCGTCAGCCAGTACGTGATACAGCAGCTGGTATTTTATAATTACTCTGATATTCAGTGGTACTTTTAAAAATCAACAGGCTATCACAGTAGATTAAATCTCTGTAGTACAAGTCTTCAAACATCTGATGCAGCTCCTCTGCCCAATTCTCATCTTGGCGCTGCAGGTTGGTAACTGTGCATCTTGTGACAGAAGCTACGTGGAGCTGAGAGCCACGGTCGTTCTGAAGCCGAGCACCCAACGGAGCAGCAAAGGGAGCGCTCGCAGACTGCTGAGCCTTCAGGGGCTCATTGCAGAGCAGTCAAGGAAAAGGCAAGGTCTTCCCATTGTCCATCGAGGGACAAGTACATTCCAATTAGCATCACGTGTTAACGGCTCTTTCCGTAACAGAGTGAGCTCATTGGGGTAGATTTTAAAATAAAAGAAAACCACAGCAAAGAGATGAGGTCAGCGTTCAACCAATCCCCACAGTGCTCAAAATTTCAGTGTTATCCTGGGCTGCTCTTACAACTCTGAGAGAGACTGAAGAGATTTACAATGCAAATAGCAACAAATTTTTTCATCCAAATGTGATTTTCTTGTTTTTGAAATAGAGCACCAGGCTCGCTCGTTTGCTAAAGGAGCAACATCTCCCACAAAGCCAGGGTTCAGGAGCAGAAATGGCTCAGATCTGGATGAGCTGTGAGATGGCTTTGTATGAAATCCCGCTATGTCCATACTGAGACCCTATCCTGACGCACACACCCAAAGAACAGATACAGTTATGTTCAGAGACAGAGCGATGCGTTTTGAAGCTGGGGATTAGATGGGAATGGAGCCACGGACAAGCAGCTCATCTCAGCGCTTTTGCCCGTTTCCATTAAAGGCAACCTGAGTCCCCAGCCAGGCTCCTAGTGGCATGCTGAGCACCACACAGGGGTGGGAGAACAAAGCAGCTTTCTGCACACTGAGCCCAGCCAACACCAGCAGGACAAACACTGCAGCTTCTGATGGACTGGGAAATTAGCAGGAGAGGCAGGAAATAAAACACGCACTGCTGACATGAGACAGCTCTAGAACAGAGGGGAAGCATAGCTGTTAGTTACATTTATCAAATTAACACAAATCCATAGCTCCATGCAGAGGAGCAAAAGAGAAGCTCCAGTAAAATACTTTGTCCTAAAACTTGCTCTGGATCTTCCCAAACCTCTCTTCCACAGGAGATCAGCAGTGCATGCATCTTACGCAACTCAGCCAGCGTTGCACAGCCCCGACCCCTGGAGGATTGCAGCCCTGTCAGAAAGGGTTCGTTGCTCTGGGATGAAAGCTGCCTCCCCCAGAAAGCACGTTTTTTTTTTTTCCTGAGACAGGCTCTCCACAGCTAGCAGAAAACGCGTCTGCACAGCTGCAGGGAAAAGCCCCAGCTCCTGGGAATGGACACACAGCAGCACTGGGTACCGCTGCTCTGGGCGCTGGGCCCAGGGCTGTCCCCAAGGCATGGCCCCAGGCCCTGCCACCTCAACACAGGGAGCTTGGCTCTGCCTACACCTGCACTTGTATGAACATCTTTTTGAGATTTATTCCTTTGTCATGTCAGGAACGTCAAGAGCAAACTATTTTGCTAATGGGGATATAAATGCACTAGGGCTGCGCTCGCTGCTCCTTTCTAACCATGACTCACAGCACATTCATGCCTCCATCACAACCATTCACCGCAGTGCTGATTTACAGGTGACATTTCAACACCCCTCAGACATGCAGGCTCTCAGCAAGCTGAGCTGTGACACCCTCTGGTTTGTGAGCTGAGCGCCCATCTTCTCAGACCTGGGCCCACGGACCGAGGAAGCAGACGTTAGGGGAGATGGTTATGTCCTTGGCAAAAGCCTGCCGCTCAGCTGTGTTAGTCTTGCTGCTGCCTCTGGGCTCTGAGTAAGGAAGATTAAAAACTAAAAATCAAATTGTCTAACAGGCCACACAGCCATCTTGAAGCCTTTTACTAAAATTTTGGGAGTTCTTAGGAGATGTGCAGAGCGGAGAGAAATTCCCCATGCTGGATGGACAAAGCAAGCTCCTGTGTGCATTGAGGAAGAGAGGAGAGAAAGGCAGCTGGGAGACAACAATCCTGCTGCTCAGACACGCGAAGGCCATGAGACGCAAGGAGCAGTAGGAAAGGATTAACCTCAGTCACTCATCAGTTGAAGCTCAGGCACGGGTCTTCGAAGCCTCAGCAAGGATGAATCAAATCCCCTTCTGCTGGAGGCTGAGCGTTCCTGTGTCCTGTTACCCGCTGATTAATTTAGACCAACAGCTCTTGACTCGCCGTGAGCTGGCAATCTGAGACTGGGCAGTTATTCTGCCTCGGTGGTGCCGAGCCCTAACGAGATGAGCTGCTCACCGGGCAGAAGCAAGCAGTCACAATGCATGGAAGCACACGGGAGGCTGATAGGGATACAGCAAGAGGGAATTAGCAATGCCAGAGGCCATTAGAATGAGCAAAAAGGGAGAAAAATAGGTTAAGGCAGATAAACAAGAGAAGGGAAACGTGCCCTAAGCATGCACACAGCAACAACAGACGACGATCGCCTCCCTCTCAAGAGAGGGCTGCAGCCAATGCCCCCCAGTGGAGCGGTCAGGCCACGAACCAAGCTGCAGGTTAGTTACAAAACACAACTATCTTAACAAAAGAGTACCACAATATCTTACAGACCAGCTTCAGCAGGTAACCTTTGGTAGAGCTCCTTCACCTCTTCATGCTTGATTTTGCCCCTGGCCACGCTCTGTTTGCGCATCTCGGACATTTCGTTGCACCACTCCTCAAACTTGTAGTTATCGCGCTCCACCAGCTCCTGCAGGAAAGCTGTTGGGAAAAGAAGAAAGCAGAAGCCACCATCACTGTGAAGAAAAATGCCAGTTATGGTAACGAGCCCCATGATAAGTTATCTGGGGATAACCACGAAGCCTAAAAATTCCCCCCCACCGCCACTGACGTACGAGGCCTTCTGAAAGCAAAGCGCACGGACATTGCTCTCTCCAGTATTTATGGCAGTAGATGATTAAATGCAACTGTCCTGCGGGATGCAAGGCACCAAGGAAATAATTCACCCAGGTCTGCGGGGGAAGCGACACCTGCTGTGTTACAGAAAGCCTCTGCCAAGCACTGGCAGCCATCCCGCGTGCCCCAGCCACCTCTCTGCCCCCCACCAAGAGCTGCTCCTCATGCTGCCGAGAACGGTCGCTCTCAGGACACAGATGAGAACTCCTCACCCCACTGCTGCACCCGAAGGCACCGCGCCCGCCTCAAGGGCATGCAGGGTGCTGGGGACAGGGACGCATGTCCTGGAGAGGGACGTTTCGGAGATGAGGGCACAGAACTGCCATGAAACCAGAGACAAGCTGGGGCTGACCCTGGTGTCCCCAGGAAGGTGAAGGCACTGGGAAGTTTTGCTGTCACCAACGGAAAAAAACGGAGCATGGAAAAAGATAAAATGCTTCCCTTGCAATGCTGGTGTAACAGAGGGGCAAAGCAGGGCATATCTGAAGCCTTTTCCTATTTAATAATATTTTGAAGAGCTAAAATGTTTCAGGAAGGTTAACCCCTGCGCAGCCACAGAGCACAGCTCCCACCCCGGGAGCACCCACGGCACCGGGAACCGGCAGCGCAACCCGCTCGCCCCGGGGCCTGGCGCCAGATCGCCGCCGCGCTGGAAATGCCGTTTCTAACAGCATCAAAGCAAAACGCCTCGGGTTTGCAGTTGGATGAAGCCTCTCCAAAACCACCAGTCTGAGCGCTGCCCTTTGCTCTGCGTACCTGGCACGCCTCCATGTGAAACAAAGGCAGCCGCAGGGCTGCTGAGGAACGCGAGCTGGGCGGGGAGGTCTGCAGCATTGTGCTGGGCAGAGAGTGGGAGGGGAGGGAGCCTGGGACAGCTTAGGAAAGGACTGAAAAGAGATCTGAGGCACAAATTAGCACTGTTTCCCAGAGCTTTGAGGCTGGGAGGGCTGGAAAAGGTTTGATGCTGTGACAGGGGGTCCCAGCGCGTTGGGGAACGCTGCACGACTCGCCCCCACCACCGCCCCCTGCAGCCAAACAGCAGGGAACGCTGGCACACGGCTCCGGCCCAAGGGGAACGCCACCTCCATCGTCCCTGCTCCTGCAGAATGGGGGGAAGGCGGAGCACAGCTCCAGCCCCACCAGTACCAGGGGCCCAATTAATATCTCGAATGGCGTAGCACACAAACACTGAGCATCATTAAACTCACAGGGCAAACCTACAGGGATTTCTGCCACCCCCAGCAGCTCCACAGCAAGGCACAAACACGCTTGTGCAGAACTCTCGCTGAAGGCCTGCAACCTTTGATTTTTACGCCACTTATTCTCGATCTGGCAGAGATGAAGCACTTGAATAATGCTGACAGATGTCAGGTTTCTTCTGCACCTCCAGCACCACGCGTGCACTGCTGACATTTAACCACACTGCTCTCCTGTGCCTTCAGGAAGGAGAGCAGGGCCCTGGCCCCGCAGCAGGGCACCAGCTCCCAGGCGAATCATCTCCTCCTAATCCTCCCCAGCTGAGCCCGCCAGGCAGCTGCCCTCAACAACCCCAGAGGTGATATTCTCAGGTTTACATGACTCAAGCACTGGGGAAGCCCAGGAGTTCTGCTGCAAGTGACCCACACTGTCACTGTGCAGTGCCTTCAGGTCTGTCGGGACAGCAAAAGGTGCTCTGAACACAGCCCCGATCCCTGCCTTGCTCAGGGCTCTATGAGAAGTGATGGAGAGCTGGAGGGCAGCTCAGTTACCTGGCACTTCCACCGTCAGGGACTTCTCCCGGCTCTGCAGCCTGTACACCAGCATGTAGGCGTTGCGCGAGCAGTGGGTCCCTTTCCCACATTTGGGTTTACGGGTCTGAGATTTCGAAGGCTCTGCTGCGGGACAGAAGGCAAAGCACAATGAACACACCAGCTCACTGCTGGCTCTCTAACGGGACAGGTTTGCCACCGGGCAGCCCCCGCTCCCGCAGGCATGGCATCAACACATGGCATCAGCCAACTCTCAGCCCAAAGCCAGACCCCAGTCCTCCCAGTGTGCCTGTGGGCAGGACAGCTCCCAAGGAATAAATTAGGATCCTGCAGTAAACCACTTTCCACAGCAGAGACTTTCTCCTCTCTCTAGCCCAGCCCTGCCAAGCCAAAAACATCACGTTGCAAAAACATCCTTCCTTCCCTCTGCCTCGTGTTGTTAGTGCTGGTGTCCTGACACCAAACGGGGTCAAACCCTCAGGGAAGAGGATCTATCTGCATGGGACCGTGGATGTAAAAACATGGACTTGTGAAGGGAACAGTCCTGGAACGTTCATTCCAGAGCAGCTGCCGTGTGATGCAAGCTTGTGTTGCAAGAGGGACTGCTTGCAGACTGCCAGGCAAGGAAAGCACACTTATCTACAGCTGCAGATTCCAAAATCATCTGTTGTTTGAATTAAAAAAACTAACAGAAAAAAAAACCCCAACCATCTGTAGGTCCAACTATAAACAAAAATACTGAAATATTAAAAAAAGTGTCTTTTTACAAATTCTGGGGGAAAAAAAAAATAAAAAATATCACATGCATCTTCTACCACACCACTCAGGGGACTTCCAAGATGGTCTTTACTCGCACTTTCTGCAAATACGTTACAAACTGTTCCCATCTGCTCAGCCAGGAATCCTTACAGTAGACCTCTGCTTTACCCTGCCAACCTTCTCCCACTCCTGCACGCATTTGTAATGAAGACAACTACTCTTCAACTCCAGCTTTGCTGGGAGCAGGCAAATAAAATCAGCACTTTGGTATTTTGCTTAGCATTTACTAAGCGTACTGAGGCTTCCAGCCTGCAGAGTCTTCTGGACATGCTCTACTGACACTCAAGCAGCCTTGGATTCCAGCAAGAATGCTTTCTTGTGGTTAAGCACAACCCTGTACAGGATCAAGGCCACAGCAGTTTATCTGCATCTTATTTTGCTATTCTGGGTAACTTGTAAGGCTAAAAAGAAAAGGCTGAGAACCTTTCACTTCCTCCCAGGGCTCCCTTTCCTACCTCACACCACTAGATGTCTGGCCAGCTTCACAGTTCAGTTGAGAGCTCGCAGAAGTCAAACATTAACAGGATGACAATGCTGCTCTGGTGGCAGCCTGCATTTATGCATGTTGTGATGAAATGCAAGGAGGTGTTTACTAGCAAGAGAGCTGAAAATAAAGCAGCATCATGCAGATGCGTGCACGGGAGGCAGCGGGAGGGGCAGGCTAACACCCCACGTCTGCTCAAGGCTGCGCTCAGGCCGACGTGGCTTTGAAACACAAATAAATCTGAGGGTGTCTGTTCATTCAGCTGTTGTTTAAGGATGCTTGAAGAAAGGCAGTATTTCATCAAGTCCAATGATTGATGCTGGAGACACAGCAAAACATGAGCGTCCTGGTGGGACAGTGTCTTTGGGAATGGGTTACTAGCACTGTAGGTGCAATTTCTGCCATTAACTTCCTCATTTAATAGAATCATAGAATCATTAAAGTTGGAGAAGACCACCCAGTCCAACTGTATTTCCCTTAGCTGCAAAGTGTTCTGTACCGATGTGTGCTGTGGGACACTGCGCAACTGCAAAACCGAGCACTTAAAGCTGACCTGCTCCCACGTACCGTCTGCAGGCTGGGAATTGCAGTCCTGGTCCCAGCCCAAGCCCTCCAGCCAGCAGAGGAAAATCAACACCCGTGTTAACCAGTTAACATGGTTATCTGGGCAGCACTAGGACCTCGGCACAAAGCAAGCTGACAACAAAAGAGTGCGAAGGGAAAGCAAGAAGCACAAATCAAAAAGGCAATTTTGGCTTCTGAGACGTTTTTTTGGATTGAGATTTTATGAAGACTCTTTACTGCCTCCTAAAAGAGCTGAAGAGTAAAACAACTCAGTGGAAGTGAAAACAGCATGTTAAGGAAACTGAAAGTAATGCTGTTATCTGCCCCCAAGCCTCCTCCTGCACGCTGGCCGAGGAAGCGGCAGCACGCCTGCTCCACCCGATAGCAGCCGGGTTATCGGCGTGTTATCTGCCGTGCAGGAGGAGGACCAGGGGAGAGGAAGCGATCACGAGGTGTGCGTGAACACTCACACGGGGCTGAGATGAGGAAAACCTGGCAGCAATTAGCAGAATTGCCGTTTCACACATTACTCCTAAGACATGACAGCATGTGTAGGAGCACTTTTTTTTTTAACAGTTTCGGGACCTCCACATAATTCAGCCTCTGTGCTTTTGGTGAAAAGAGTTATTTTAAAAGGGCACTCACAACTTAAAGGTTTTACCTAGATCTTCCTCAATCCCCAGCTGCAGTTTCTTCCCCTCCATCTTTTCAATGTCTTCATCGTTGAACTTGTACCACTCGCCCGTCTGCGGGTCCTTCACGTGGGCGATGTAGTGTCCCGAGTACGCGCTCACACCTCTGTGTATGAGCACAGCACTCAGCTCATACACGTAGACACCGCCTGGAAGGAGAACGGCAGTCATTCAGCTCTCTGGATGGAGCAGCACACATTTTCTCACCCTGTACTTCAGCTTTCTGCAGGGTAGCATACAGAGGCTGCACCCAAACACCCGTCTCCCCAGGACCTCTGCACACTTCCAGCTGGAGCTCCCAGCTCCTGCAACTGCTCAGCTGGGCAGATGCAGCTGTTACTTGAGGGCTTCCGATAACTCCTGACAAATTTTGCAGCAAGAAGTGCCTTCAGACAAGATCTCCTCTTGTCTGCCGAGAGGCGGAGGATGCTGTTAACAACCGCAGCGTGCTACTCACTTTTTTGTTCCATAAAAGGCTCCATGTCAAGCAGCTCGGAGAAGCCAATGTAGGTGTTCAGCTTTTTCTTATGGCCCGTTTGTCTGTGCAGAGGCAAATGGCCAAGCTTCAGTTCAGGGGACAGCAACAAAAGCTCGCATCCTACAGTCCCTTTCCTCAAAGCTCACCAAGCATCCCACCGCACACACTCAATCCCCAACATGTCAAACCAATGCAGAAAGAGCAGAGCCGGTGGCTTCCCAAAGTGCTCCCAAGCAACCTGGGGCACTCCTGCTTTTACAGCACGTGCTCCAGCTCCAGGCTTACCTGTCAAACACGAAACGCATCAGCTGCAGGTTGAGCGTACACGGCAGGCTGAGCAGCCTGATCTTCCTGGTGGCATTCTGCTTACTCTGACAAGTTTCACAAAAATAACGATTGTCCCCTTCTAACTTTTCTTCCTGGCCAGGGGACAGAAAGAAAGATCTTGAGAACAGGTTACCTCTGAAGCCACCCCCTCCAACCAAGCCGCCCATGGGAGACTGAACAGCACTGGAGTTATTTTAACCATGTAAGACCCTACCCAGCTGCTTTCCAAAATAATCTCCAGGTTAGGAATTTATGATCCTCTGGGCTAACATGTGTACTTTACAGCACAGTCATAGTGGACTGCTGTCACTTTAAATCTCAGGCTGAACCCGGTCCTCAGGCTGCTTACAAGTGGTTCGCTCTCCACTTGACCGAAGTGCATCAAGTTGGTTTAATACCACTAGGGCTAAGGAAAAAGAAAACAATTAAACGGCCCTTTTTATGAGACAACACAGACCAAGTTAATGTACAGCCAAATTTCAGCCTGGAAACCACAGTCCTCTGGGGCTCAGCAAAGCAAACATCACCGGGGAACAGAAGAGCCTACACCTAGGCAGTCCCCATGGCAGGATTAGGCCAGAGAACTCCAACTGTGCCCAAGGAAGTCGCTGCTGTTCCGCGTGAAGGAGGAGCAGGCGAACTGGAAGCTTCCTGTGTTGGAGCAGGAGCACTGCAGGCTGCATACAGCTGCCCTTCCATGTGCACGCACAAACCTGTTTGATTTCATAGCAGAGCTTCCAGGAGCAGAGCAGCCGGTCTGGGTGCAGAGTCACGCTGCAGGTTAGGTCTGCCCTAAATATTTGTAGCTGCACCCATGCCTTTAACATGGCAGCAACTACAGATCCAGGCAAATTTTCAAGGCAAATTAAGAGTGCTTCCAGCTGTTCCCACAGCTATCCTGGGTCCTTGGTAGTATCTTTGAGAGCACATTTTAGAGCAGGGAATGCCTCCTGTTGCTATGCAGATGAGCACCAGTATAGAAAACACAAACAGCAGTCATCCTCCCGGTGCTATCCATGACAACCATGCAGGCACTTTTTGTCAGGCATCGGGGACTTCTTCCTAACTTTCCTGGGAAAGCATTTTGACTAAATATGTGACTTCAGGTGCTTTCTAAAGCTGTTACATGCGCACGTGCAGCTCTCCTGGCCAGGGCCACTCCTTGCTCCCTGACACTTCTGAGTGCATGACTCAGTCCTCATTTTCTGGGTTCACAGAAAGGTATTCTGCATTCCTCTCACTGAGGCAACTCGGCTTCAGCTGCCCACTTCGCTCCAATACCAACCTCAGAAGCTGTTTGTTGATGAAGAGAATGGAAACACCCTGCTAAGAAGAGCACAACTCAAAATCCAACAAGTACATACCTTGAGGAACTCTGTGATACAGTCTGTCAGCTGCTTGTGCCCTTGGATGTTTAACTCCAGCTCATAAAATTTAGACACGAGTTTGGACTCCCTGCCACACTGGTTGCAGCTAGAATAACAACAACAACAGACACATGCATGAGACAAGTTCAGTGGTTCATGTGCTGTTCACATGTTGCAGCTCCCCAGCCACCAGTAACCCTCCCTGCAGCCATATAACCAGGAGAAAAACTTAAATCAGAGCTGACGTGGTACAGACCTCTACAGCACAAACATTGCAAGACGGTGCGTGCAGGGTAGCAGCACCTACCAAGAAAATCAGGAGCACCTGCTCACAACTCAAAAACCTTCTGCAGAACACTTAGGCAGAAGCTTACCCGCCTGCTCCCGCTGTTAGGAGGGAATTCTCCTCCTCATATTGTTCTAAAACATTTAAATATTTACAGAAAAGTTCTTCCCAGAGACTAAATACTTACACTGTGACATACGCGTATTCTCCGCAGAACTGCCTTTGCACAATGTTTCGAACGTCTGGATTTTTTTGTTTGGATAGAGTATCTTCCAGCAGCGACATGAACAGCTTGGAAAATTCCTGGGCATCCTGGAACAGAAAGCCAAGGCTGTTAGCAACGTGCTGCAGCACAAAGCGCAATCACTGCTAATTTACAGCAAATGACACAGAGCCCCACACAGCCTGCGCGGAGAATTCGGCGTGCCCTGAATAGAAAGAGACCAGTCGGGAGAACTAAAGAAAAGAGGATTTGCCTGAAAGGAGCACAAGGCCCTCAGCATGAGGCCAGGCAGGAGCGGAGCTGGCTGCCAGCCAGCAGCTTGGGGTGGCTTTGACTTCTGCCCCACTGCTCCCGGGGTTCTGGATGGCAAACAGTGGCTCCTGACTCACACTGCTCCCCTTGTGACTGCACCCAGCGTGCAGACATCAGCTCCTGCTGCCCAGCTGTGGGGACACGAACACTGCTTGTCCCTGCTGGATCACACTGGGCTCAGCGGGCCCCGAGAGGCTGCAGGAGCAGCTTGCAGAGCCTTGATCGCTCTCTGCACAGTGCAGCTGGGTAGGGGGTCACTCCCTGCAGCCTGCAGAGCTCTCCAGCCCATTAATACTCATTTGTCAAAGCCTCTGCACGTAACAAGAGCTGTCCCTGTTTGCATCACAAGTGAGAAGGAAAATAAATAAAATCGAGAGCTGCTTTGCTCCCTTCCTCCCGCAACAGCCCAGGAGCTTCTCCACGCCTATCAGGGCACCCCTCTACCTCCAGCGCCCTGTTCTCCTTGCTCCCCATCCCACCCTTGCTCTCTCCTGCAGAAAACAACCCCCCCTGTCCAGCCTGCTCCCTCTCGGTGCTGTGCCTGCTGCAGTCCTGCAGCTCCACTCCGCGGTTCCCACCACTGTCACAGGACAGGGCACTGTGCTGCCCTTTCGCCTCCCCGGTCACTGATGGCCGCTTCCTTCCCGAGGATGGGGAGGGACCTTCCCCCTCATCCCCCCAGGGAAACGTGTGTCCACACTCTGGCTCTCACTGCAGCCATCCCATTTACTTCTCAAAGCTCATTTTCAAGCAGCATCCTTCTCCTGAGCCCTCTTCTGCAGCAGACCCACTGCTGCTGCTCACCCTCCCCAGACGCACTCTCTCTGCTCGCAGGCCCACGCAGCACATCAGCCAGCTCCAGCGACCCACCCGAGGGCTCCTCAGACCCCAGTGACTTCTGCAGCACAAAGCCCTTCCCCTGGTGCTCTCAGCCCATAGAGGACTTAGCCCACCCTGCAGCCTGCTCTGTGCTTCTGGAGTGGAGCAGGTGCTGCTCCCACTGCTCCTGCTGTGAGAGGAAGGGCCCAGCGCACTTCTCCTCCCTTTGCGTCAGTACAAATGAGGCTGAGCACGAGCTCCCAGCTCAAAGATGTTAAAATAACATCTAAAAGGGCAGTTTCACGCTTCCTTAGAGAAAGTAATTCGGCACGCTCAGCCTACCTGCTGCTGGCCTGTGTCCAAGCCCAGCGCCTTGACAAAAGCGGAGGGGTCGATGTACCGCCTCTTGCTGTTCTGCAGCAAAGCAAACAGGTACTGGAGGTGCTCACAAATGGTTTGAGGCTCATAGTCTGTTAAAAAAAAATAAAAATAAAACGACAAGTGCACAAGTTACACCTAGTCATCTTACCTTGGGAGGAGAGAGAACTGCCCAAAGTAATTGGCTTGCTCTTTGTACAGGTAAACTGAACAACTAGCAATGACACTTTTAGTAAACGGTTTTAATTGATCGTGAGATCTGAAGAGGTTAATGCCAGTGATGACAGCTAAGGGTCTGCCTTCAGCACAGACAGAGTTCATTTTCCTCACAGTGTCTGCCATGATGCTGGGCTTTGGGTTTAGGACAAAACCAATGTTGATAACACACCGATGTTTTCAGTTGTTGCTGGGCAGTGCTGTACAGAGCCAAGGATGTTTCAGTTTCTCAGCTCCTTGTACCATCCTGGGAGCACCAGGAGCTGGGAGGGGACAGAGCCAGGACAGCTGACCTAATCTGGCCAAAGGGACATTCCACACCATATGGCATCATGGGGAGCAATAAAACTGTTGGCTGGAGGGCAGCCGCTGCTTCGGGATGGGCTGGGTGGTGTCAGCGGCAGCGCGCGCTGCACTGTGCAGCACCTGTGTAGGGCAAGCAGCAGGACGGCGCTTACTAAGTCCTGTAAAAGCAGGACCAGAAGAACCGGGCGGCTCAGAGCGTGTCTCCAGCACAGCACCACGCAGAAGGGGCAGCAGCAGAGCCCTTCATGCCAGGCACCTAAACCCTCGCCTCCCATGGCACGGAGCAAGGCCCTGTAGCCTCAGCCCCATCACTAAGCCAGGAGGCAGCCCAGCAGGAGACCTCAGAGAAGTCCTCAACCAGAGCAGATCACTCCAACTTAAGAAACGATACAGGATGGTGTAGGTTGCTGCGTTCCCAAAGGCTGGGCGAAGGGCTCGAGGAGCAGCGCAGAGATCAGACGCCCAGTCGTACCACCAGCCACCGACTCAGCCGTAAGCATGCTCTCACAGCCTACACCTCCAGGTCTTAGGAGAAAACAAGCAGAACCACTCTGTTTACAGCATAAACCCCACCGCAACAACCTTGCACCGACCTTTGTCTTTTGGGATGCCCTCCCCGGCTGTGTGCTCGCCGCAGGTGCTGGGACACAGGTAGAGGGCTTGCCGGAGCTCCAAGTTGAGAAACCACATCTGCAAGAAAGTGTTCACGTAGCACGTGGCGCCGAGGTTCGTTAAGCCCACGAACGCGTTCTAGCGTGAGAGAGAAAGCAACAGTTGTCACTCGGCGCTGCCGGGGAGCGAGCAGAGGTCCAGGAGCCGGGGTGGGCGCAGCGCTGACAGCTGCAGCCCGAACTGCGGGGCCACGGGGGGCACACGGGGCGCCACCCCCCCGCCCGTACCTTCTTGCGGCGCTCGCAGTTGGGGTCGTCGATGTTGTGGAAGCTGTTCTCATCGATCTCACCCAGCCACACGTGCTCCCCGATGCCCACCAGGCAGTTGGGGTTCCCCCGGCAGTTCCTCCTGCGGGACCGGAGCCAACCATCATCCCGCAGCAGTCCCTCAGTGAGGGGTGACCGTGGGGGTGAGGGGACAACAAGGGGGTGCCCCACACCTCCCTTCAACGCAGCAATGGGGAAGAGCGAGGAGAACCTCAGGGGAGGCACAGGACTGGGGGAGGCCAAAGTGGGGTCCCAGGGGTGGGCACAGAGACGAAGAAGACAAAAGGGGGCTTCCCAGGGAGGGGCACCAGGACTGAGGGAGGGCAAAAAGGGGTTCCAGGGATGGGCACAGAGCTGGGGGAGCCCACAGAGGGGTCCCAGGGAAAGAAAGAGATGAAGGAATCTAAGGGGTTTCCCAGGGACGGGCAGAGAGATGGAGAAGACAAAAGGGCAGGACCCAAGGTGGGCAGGACGTAAAAAAGGAGGAAAAGGGCGATAAAAGGGCAGGCGTCAGAGCTGTGGGTGGCCAAAGGGGGGTCCCAGGGATGGGTCCCCACAACCCGGGCCCTGCACCCGGCGCCGGGCCGGCAGAGGCCCCCCGTCACCGCCCCACACGCACAGGAGGGCCCTGGGGCTGTAGGGACGACAGAGGGCGCTGGGGACCCCCACAGCCCCCGAGGGGCCCACGAGCGCCGGAGGTCGCGCTGCCGCCCCCACCCCAAGGGGAGGACCTCGGGACCCCGCGGCGGAAGGGCCCCAGAGGAGCGGGGGGGCGCGGCCCGTACCGGCAGGCCCCGCGCTGGCACGGCTCCAGCCCGACGCGGTACGCGGCCTCGATGTGCTCCTGCGCCACCGCCTCGGGCGGCACCGTCTCGGTCCAGCGCCACGCGGCCTTCTCCAGCTGCAGCCGCGGCGCCATCGCCGCCGGCCCCGGCCCGGCCCGGCCCCTCCTGCCTCCCTCCGTCGCCGCCGCCGTCACGGCCGCT
>WBMW01000269.1:294970-323023 GCA_013396635.1 Penelope pileata
GGGGACATGGGTGCGGGGCTCGTGTGTCCCCACGTCCCATCCCATGTCCCATGTCATGTCTCCTCATATGTCCCCTCCCATGTCCTCTGTCCCACCCCATGTCCCATCCTGTGTTCCACGTCCATCAGATGTCCCCTCCCGCAGCCCCATACCCTGCCCGTGTCACATCCTGTGCCACACCATGTCCCATCTGGCACCCAGTCCACGTCTCGTTCTGTGCCCCACGCCATGCCCCGTCCCATGGCGGACCCGGTGTCCCGCCACAGGTCCCATCCCGCATCCATGCTGAACCCTGTCTGTGTCCCACCGTGTGCCATCCCACGTCCCGTTGTGTCCCACCATGTCCCACTCCTTGTACCATCCTGTCTGCCGTGCCCCATCCTGTACCCATCCTGTGTCCATAGAGGCTCTCCTGCCCGCCACTGTGTCCCATTATGTCCCATCCCACATCCTGTACTGTGTCTGTGCTGTGCCCCATCCTGAGTCCCATCCCATGCCCTGTTCCATGTCCTGTGTCTCACCCCATGTCCCACCCCATGCCACATCATGTCCCCCACCCCGTCCCATCTCATGCCCTATCCCATGTTGCACCCCATATCCTGTCCTGTGTTCCATCATGTACTCCATTCCATGTCCCATCCTTTGCCCTGTCCCATTTTCCGTGTCCCACCCCATGTCCCACCCTATGTCCCACCCCATGGCACATCATGTCCCCCATCCCGTGTCCCATCCCTTGCCATTTTCCATATCCTACATCCCATCCTGGTCCCATCCCATGCCCCATCCCAAGTGCCACATCCTATCCCGTGTCCCATGTCATGTCCCACCCCATGTTCCATTACGCATTCCATCCCACGTCCCATCCCGTGCCCTGCCCTGCATCCCACGCCACTCCCCATCCCATGCTCCTCCCCACACCCCACCCCATGGCCCTGTACCAATGTAGATGCTGCCCTGGGTGTTGGCCATGACGTTGGTTCCCGGGGACTCTCCGAGCACCGGCTCCTCCCCGTCCACCTGCAGCCANTGCCCAGCTGGTAGCTGTGGGGACACAGGGCTGAGTGCGGGGACACGCAGGTGGCATGGGGTCCCAGGGGACTCGTGTGTCCCTGCTCACCTGAACACCAGGTGCCCGTCCTTCAGTCCCAACCCCACAAAATCTTTGGCTTTGCCGCTCTCCTGTGGGCACATTGGGGCGGTGAGTGGGGTGGGGATGTCCTTGTTCCCTCCCCGGGGGCCAGGTGCCCTGGCTGTGTCCCCGCTCACCGCCCCGTGCCACAGCAGCAGCCCCTCGGCGCTGTCTGTCCGCAGCTCCAGCTCCATCGTCTCCTGCTCGTCGGGCGCACTGCAAGGAAAGGCAGCAGCCGCGGGTGCAGCGCCCGGGAGAGTGTGGCACCACGGGTGCAAGAAGGCAATGGGTAAAAGAAAGCAAAGGGTGCAAAAATGCAATGGGTGCATGAATGCAACAGGTACAACAATGCAATGGGTGCAAGAATGCAGTGGAAACAAGAATATAACAGGTGAAAGAATGCAATGGAAACAAGAATGCAATGGGTGCAACACGGCAGGAAGGGGTGCAGCACCACAATGGGTGCAATGCTGCAGAAGGGAGTGCAGCAGCCTTGAAGGGTGCAATGTGGTGGGAAAGGTGCAACACCACGATGGATGTAATGTGGTGGCAAGGGTGCAGCACCCTGGGAAGGATGCAGCGCTGTCATGGGTGCAGTGTGGGAAAGTTCCAATGCAGCAATGGGTGCAATGCTGCAGGAAAGGGGTGCAGCATCCTCAAAGGGTGCAGTGCCGTGGGAGGAGCCCAACACCGTGATGCCACAGAGGGTGCAAAACTACATGGTGCAACACTGCATGGTGCAGTTCTGCAGCAGGATGCACCCGGTCCCTGTCCCTGCTGTCACTCACCCGCGGGGGAAGAGGTGGCCGGGCAGGGCCAGGTAGGAGCCTCCACGGAAAGCAGCACTGAACTGCCCAGGGGCATCTGCAGGGAGAAGGGGCGAGGGAGCACCAGTGAGCACCTCCCTAGCATCGGCTTTGGGTGCCGACGGGAAATAAAAAGGGGAAAGGGGAGCACAGTGCCCCTGGGGACCGTACCGCTGCCACCGCTGCCCTCCTGCCAGTCCCGGTCCAGCTCCGACAGCGCTGCACCTGCGGGCGAGAGGGCGATGGGGACAGGTGGCGCGTTCCCACGTGTCCCCACATGTCCCCCCCACGCTCCCAGCTCACCGTGCTGGCAGTAGGGGCCACTGTAGCCCTCAGGGCAGATGCAGGCACTGTCCTTGCAGGTGCCGCCGTGCAGGCAGGGGTTGTGCTGCAGGCACTGGTCCTCTGCCTGCTCGCAGCGTGGCCCTGGGGACATGGCGACGGCATGAGGTGACTCTGTGCCTCCTGCACCCGCTTGCCCTCCTCTGTACAGTGCCCTGGGGTGAGGCCTTGCATGCACAGTGCAGTCTGTGTGCACGCACTACAACTCATGCACACAGTCTGCATACATGCAAACTGCACTCATGCAATGCATGCATGCACAGCAAGTACACATACATGCAAACTGCAGCCTTGTGCACACTCAATGCAAATGTGCACAGCATACACACAGCAGATGCTCAGTGTGCACTGCACAGATATGCACACAGAGGAACACATTTGCAAAGTGCATGCACATGCATGTACAGTGGGTACACGCGCAGTGCACATGTACACACAGCAGATGCACACACAGTCCAAGTATGCATTGCACACGTGTGTGCCCAGCACACATGCACAGGAGACGCATGCACAGAACATACGCATGCAGAGTGCACACGTGCACAGCACATGCACAGCACACATGCAGACACAGCACATGCCTACAAGGCACACATGCATGCGCAGTGCAGGCACAGCAGAAGCACCCATGCAAACTGCAAACATGCAAATGCAGTGTACATGTAAACACAGCATGTGTGCATTGCACAGGTGCATGCACACCAGATGCACAGCACACATGCATGCAGACTTCACGTGCACGCACCCACCTGCACCCACCGCACCCCCTGAGCACCCCCGCTCCCCACCGTGCCACACTCACCACTGAAGCCAGGGGCGCAGAGGCAGTGGAAGGGGGGGCTGCCAGCAGGCAGGGGCAGGCAGCGGCCCCCATGCAGGCAGGGAGCATGCAGGCAGGGCGAGCTCTGCCCGCACTGCCCCACGCCGCGGCTGCGCAGGAAGCTGTAGGACAGATCCACCTTCTTCCCATTGATGGAGACCTGCACCAGGCACAGGTGGTTAACCCACGTCCCCCTGCACCTGGGGAACCCAGCGCAGAGGGGCTCACCTCGCCGATGCACCCGTGGAAGGAGGTGTTGGTGGGGGGCCGCAGGGGGGACTCCACACCCCCCAGGTACAGCGGGCTGCGCAGGTTGAGCCCCTGGCTCTTGCCGGGTGAGGAGCGCTGCACCGGGGCTCCGCCATCCACTGTCAGCGTCCCATCCTTGTGCACCCTCTCAGCTGTCACCCGGTGCCAGCGACCCAGTGCCACCGGCTCAGCACTCCGCAGCACCGCCGTGCCTGCAACACGGCATGCTGGCAACACGGCCCGGCACTGCCAGTGCCCCGGGGGGGGGCGGGGGCACCAGGGGTGCTTGAGGACCCTGGTGATGCCTGGGGACCACAGGGTGCATGGGGATCCTGGTGACGCATGGGGATCTGCGTGATGCCCTGGACGATACTCGGGGATCACAGGGATACTTGGGGACCTCAGGGAGATGTTGGGACCTTGGTGGTGCTCAGAGACCCCAGTGGTGTCAGGACACCCCGGGGACATCAGGAGACCCCAGTGATGGGCAGAGATGCTGGCAGCACCTGGGGGCCAAAGTGATGGCAGGAGAGCCTGGTGGTGCCAGGTGCTTGACGTGGACCTGTGGGACCTAGGTGATGGCAGGGAACCCCTGTGGTGGGATGCCTGGGGACCCCAGTGACACCAATAGACCCCAGTGATGCCAGAGTTCCCTGGTGATATTTGGGGACCCTGGCAGTGCCTGGGGACCTGAGTGACACCGAGAACCCCTAGCTGATGCCAGGGGGGGCAGTGATGCTTGGGCACCTCAGTGACCCCAGTGATGTCAGGGCACCCCAGTGATGCCCAGAGATGCTTGGGGACGCCCATGATGCCTGGCGACTTCCACGGTATCTGGGGACTGCATTGACACCCAGGGACACCCATTACGCTTGCGGACCCCAGCGATGTCTGGGCACTCCGGCCACACCAGAACCCCACGGTGACACTGGAGACCCCTCAGTGACACCAGGCCCCGCTGTGCAGTGCCAGCCTACCTGAGCCCAGCTCATAGTGGAACTCGAGGTGGCCGCCAACCATGGCAAGGGCAACAAAGTCCTCGACCGGGGCGGCTTTGCCGGCGCTGAAGAGCAGCAGCCCGTCAGGCGCATGCGGCAGGAACTCGGCCTCCACCCGCAGCTCGTGGTGCACGTTGGTCAGCGGTGGGTACGAGACGAAGGCGCCCGCCTCGCCGAAGGACGGCACACTCACCGCCTCGCCTGCAGCACCCACACCTCAGCACCTGGCCCCACGGTGCTCGTCTCCCCAGGGTGGTGCCTGATGCCCCATCCCCATCATCCCCATCTCCCCAGGGTGGCACCCAGCTCCGTTTCTGTGTCCCCAAGGTGGTCCCCAACTCCCCATCCCCATTGTGTCCGTGATGCCCACCTCCCCATGTGGTAGGTTCCCTGTCCCATCCCCATGTCTGTGCCCCAGGGTTGTCCTGTCCCTACATTCCCATCTCCAGGGTCACCCCCATCCCCATGTCCCTGTCTCTGGGGCTGTCCCCAGCCCCATGCCCCTGTCCTCAGAGCGGTCCCAGCCCCAAGCTCATTTCTCCAGAAGGGTCCCAGCCCTATGCTTGTGTCCTAAGTGTTCTCCCCATCCCCATCCGTCTGTTCCCAGTGGGGGGCCAAGCCCCTTGCCCCTGTCCCCAGAGTCATTCTCATCCCCAGGCCCATCCCCACTGTCATCCCCATTCTCACATCCATATCCCCAGGGTGGTCCCAGCCCCACGCCCACCCTAGTGCTGTCCTCCCCTCCATGCCCCGTCCCCAGCCACACTCACCGTCCGTGCACCTCTCCCCAGACTTGCCCAGGTGGCAGCGGCAGCTGTAGCCCTGCCCATCCGGCCGGTTGACGCAGGTGGCATCAGGGCCACATGCCTCTGCATGGGGACAGAGGGGACAGAGATGGATGATGAGCACCAGGTATCCCTGTGCCCAGAGGGCAGCAGGTGACATCCCTGCAGCGCGGGCACCCACCTGAGTGACAGTGCAGGGCCTGTGAGTACTCGCAGTTGCTGCCGGTGAAGCCGTGGGGACAGCGGCAGACGTAGGTGCTGCTCTCCGCGTCCTCGCAGATGCCACCATTCTGTGGGTTGGGGACATGGATAAGCACCGGGAATGGGACCAGCAGGAGGGGACAGCGACACGTCCCTAGCCTCACCTGGCAGGGCTGGTCCTGGCACGTGGGACAGTTGGAGATGCCGTGCGCCTGCAGGTCCAGCTCCCTGAAGGCCACCTCCTCGTGCTGGATGCGCAGCTGGCGCACGCAGCCTGTGGGATGCGGCAGGGACGCGCTCAGCCCCGTCCTCAGTGCTGCCCCCTGCACCCCATGATCCCAGCGCTCACCCACAAAGCCACGGCTCAGCCCCGTCTTGGCCACGGCGGCATAATCGGGGTACCCGCCCAGGTACAGCTCCTCGTTCAGGTCCAGTCCTTGGAACTTGCCCTGCGGGAAGAGGCGGGTGGGCACAGCCGCTCCAAATGCCCCCATGGCCCCAGGGTGCCCACAACCCGCACCTGCGAGGTCCCGTTGACGGGGGGCAGCCCGTCGACGCGCAACGAGCCCCGCGTCAGGTTGCGGAAGAGGCGCACAGTGTGGTACTCGCCCAGGCGCAGCGGTGTCGGGTGCCGGATGGTGGCCATGCCAGAGCCAGCATCGAACCTGTTGTTTTGGGATGGGTTGGGGAGGATGCGCGGGTCCTGCCACGCCCCTGCTGGCAGCACCTTCTGTGCTCTCACCTGAACTCAGGGCGGCCGCCCACCAGCCCGAAGGAGATGAAGTCAGCACCGCTGCTCTTACGCTGCCCATTGTAGAGGAGCATCCCTGCGGGGACACAGCAGTGAGCACGGCCGCAGCATGGGGCCACCCCGGGGCACCCAGGGAGCAGGGAACGCGGAGCTCCCTGGGGTGGGTGCTCACCTGAGTACAGAATGAGAGCTAAAGGAGAGAGAGAGATGGAAAGGCGGACACGGACAGATGGAGGAAGAGAGAGAAGGGGTGAGAGCAGGCTGGCGCGGTGTGGCAGGGCTCGGGGGGCCGGGGCCCCCACGGCGCTCACCATCGGCAGCGTCGGGCCGGAAGGTGATCTGGATCTCAAACGTCTTGTAGGCGTCCTTGATGGTGGGCAGAGGCAGGAAGGAGCGGGGCGTCTGCGTGAAGTAGGGCACCAGGCGTTCTGCAGGGACACCGGGGTCAGCGGGGCTGGGGACGCGGCAACCCCCCACCTGCCCCCCCGGCAGTACTCACCTCGCACCTTCAGCACGTGGAAGGCTGTCTCCTGGCCGCGGCGGTTGCTGGCGGTGCAGGCATACACACCGGCATCCTCGGGGCGCACGGCTGGCAGCACGAGGGCTGTGTCCTCCACCCGGGCACCTGCTGGCAGCTCGCCCTCCAGCTGCGGGGACACCGGAGGTCAGACCCGTGAGGCACCTGTCCCCACATCCCTGTGTTCTCAGGTCCCCACTCACCTTGCTCCAGCTGATCTCTGGCACAGGGAAGCCAGACGCCAAGCAGGGCAAGACGGCTGCCGAGCCCACCGAGACCTCCTTCACCTCTGGCTGCCCGGCGATGTGTGGGGCAGCTGGGGACAGACGCAGCCGTCACCCCTTGTGCTGGGGTTGGGGACGCCCCCCCGCTCCGTGTCGCCGTCCCCGCTCACCCTGCACGTGGAGGATGACGTGGGACTGCACGGTGCCCACGGGGTTGGTGGCGGTGCACCGGTACTGCCCCGCGTCCGCCCGCTCCACCTGCTCGATGGTCAGGGTGCCGGCGCGCACCAGCACCCCTGGGCGGATGCGGCCCCCCACTTTGCTCCAGGTGACATGGGGCTGCGGCTCGCCCAGCCCCAAGCACTCCAGCTCCACCAGCGTGCCTGCCAGCACCGTCTGCACTGCCGTCCGGATGTTGATCAGGGCCCTGGGCAGAGCTGGGGGTACAGCGGGGTTGTGGAGTGCCCCCGGGCACAAGGAGGCACTGTGGGCTGTGGGGCAGCTGGCGAAGCGAGAGATTGGGGGTTCCCGTGGGGAAAGATGGGGAGCACCAGGGTACCCATGGGTACAGGAGACGGAGGGTTTTTGGGTGCCCATGGATATTCGGAAACGGAAGGTACCAGGGTGCTTGTAGGCACCAGGGAGAAATGGGCACTGGGGAGCCCATGGATGTGCAGAGATGAGGAATTCAGGGGTGCCCATGGATGTGGGAAGGTGAAGGTTTTTGGGGTGCCTGTAGGCATGGGGAGAAATAGGGGGCATAGGGGTGCCCAAAGGGAGATGGGGGGTACCAAGGTGCACATGGGTGTGGGGAGATGTGGGGCACTGGGGTGTCTGAGGACAATGGTGAGAGATCAGAGGGCAGCAGGGTGCCAAGGGGGATGGGAAGAAATAGGTGAGGGCCAGGGTGACTGCGGGTGTAGGAAGAAATAGGGGATACTGGGATTTCCGTGGGCATGCAGAGAGATGGGGGAATCAGGGTGTGAGGAGCATGGGGAGAAATTAATTAGGGGTACCAGGGTATCTGGGGGCATGGGGAAAAATAGAGGGTACCAGGGTGCCTGTGGGTGTGGGGAGGGATTGGGGTATGGAGGTGCCTGCGAGGAGAAAATAACGGGCACCAAGGGGCATGGGGTGATGGGAAGTACCAGAGAGTGTGGGCAAGGGCAGAGGGGCTCAGCAGGTGCCCGTGCGTTTTGGAAGAAGAGGGGCACAGGGTAGTACGGGCCAGCAGCTGCCTGTGGGCATGGCGGGGGACATGGGGGGCAGCGGGGTGCTGGTAATCGTGGGGCTGGGTCGGCAGGCGCTGCTCCTACCCTGCACGGTGAGCGTGGCCCTGTCCTCCGCCTGCCCGCCTGGCGTGCTGCCCCGGCACACGTACACCCCCTGTGCGCCCCGTGCCAGCTCCGGGATCCTGCGGGGACACCGGGGGACACAGGTGTGGGACCCGTGGGGCACTGCCCGCTCCGCGCTGCCCCGCGCTGCTCTTACCGCAGCACCCCGCCCCGCACGCTGTGCCGGGGGGGCAGCTCCCCGCCGTCCTTCAGCCACTCCAGGCGCGCCCGCGGGTCCCCTGACACGGTGCAGGCGAACTCGGCCGTGCTGCCCACTCCCTTCACCAGGCTCCCTGGTGTCACCCGCACAGTCAGGGGACCGCTGATGTCACTGCCACCATCACCTGCGTGGGACATGAAGGTGACACCGAGCACGGCGGGCACCCCCAGCACGGTGCGCGGCACCCCGGGGCGCTCACTGTGCACAGTGACACGGGCGAAGGTCTCGGCGGTGCCCACGCGGTTGGTGACGACGCAGCGGTAGGTGCCAGCATCGGCGGGCAGCGCAGGGCTGATGCGCAGGAGGCCGGCGCGGGGCACGGCGTGCGGGGACAGGCTGCCTTTGAGCTTGTCCCAGGCGTAGAGCAGCGGCGGGGTGCCGTGCGCCAGGCACTGCAGCTGCACCGTGTCACCCGCCTGCACCCTGCTGTCCTCCGGCAGGCTCGTGGCGTAAGGCGGTGCTGCAGGGAACGAATGGGGGAAGGAAATGTGTCAATGGGGCACAGAGAGTGGCAGTGGGAGGGTGCGGGTGGAGCTGAAGATGGAGGTGTGCTGGGATGGAGGAGAGATGCATGAGTCCAACAGGAAGAGATGGACGGAGGGGCGTGGGCAAAGATCGATGGGTGCTGCGATGTCACCAAGAGGAGGGGATGGATAGAGAAAATAGAGAGATGTGCACAGGCAGGGACCAGAGGNTGGATGGAGGGGTGAGTGATGGTGGACGCGTGTAGAGATGAGAGCGTCGATGGATGCACTATGTACACGTCCAAGAGGAAGGGACGGATGGAGTGCCAGTGGAGAGCAGGGTTTGTGCACAGGGGTGGACGAGTGATAGATGGGATGAAGAAGGCTGAAAAAGGGATGGAGAAGTGAGCAGCAAGAGAGAGAGATGTGTGCAGATAAGGAAAGGATGGATGGATCCGCAAGGAAAAGACGGACAGAGCAGTGTGAGCAGAGGTGGGTGCGCACATGGGTGAGTGCCAGAATGGATGAGTGACAGACAGGTTCGTGACCTGTGGATGGGTGCAGGGGTGTGAGCAGGAGAAAGAGCTGCGTGCAGGGATGAACGCTGGTATGGCCGAGCAACAGGAGGAGCTGTGAGCAGTGGATGGAGGGGAGTGTGAGCACAGACACAGACAACGTGCAGAGATGGACAAGTGAATGGAAGCACCCAAGGGGAAGGGATGGATGAAGGAGTCCATACGGAGATGGAGAGGACAACGAATGCTGGGATGGATGAGCGAGGATGGAGCCATGAGAAAAGGATGGCTGAGAGAGTGAGAAGGGATGGGGATGGGCACAGCAGAAGCAGGGCAGAGAGGAGCAGAATGAGCAGAGCTGGAGGAAGCCATGGACAGATGGATGGAGAGGGGGCAGCCAAGGGCAGGTGGGTGATGCAGGTGGATCCATGCCACGCCGACCGCAGTCTCTTACTCTCCACGTCAAGGGTGATGAAGACCTCGGCAAAGCCAGCGGGGCTGCTGGCGTTGCAGATGTACTGGCCCGAGTCCTGCTGCGCCGCGCGGGGGATCACCAGGCTGCCGTTCACCACGCGGTGCTGCCAGGGCAGCGGCGCCCGCAGCTTTGACCACTCGATCCTGGGCTCCGGGTCACCTGAGGGCACGCCGCCACGTGTCACCTGGGGCAGGGGGCTCGGACAGGTGCCCCCAGCTGCCATCCTCATCCCATACCTGTGACTGAGCAGTGCAGTGTGGCGGTCTCCCCAGCCACTACGGTGACAGTGGGCGGCGCGGTGACCTCGGGGGCCCCGGGGTGCCTCTGTGCTGTCTCCACGCTGATGTCCACACGGGCTTGCGCCGAGCCCAGGGCACTGTGTGCCGTGCAGATGTAGGTCCCGGCGTGCTCCGGTTTGGCTGGCGAGAGCTGGCAAGGGAACACAGCGGGTGCTGAGCACCTGGCACAGCCCAGAGCCCACAGCACCCCAGGGTGTTCCACTCACCTGCAGCACGGCCTGGCTGTCCATGTGCAGCAGTGTCTGGTGCTCCACCTTCTGCCGCGAGCCCAGCCGGCTCCAGCGCACCAGCGGCCGCGGCTCACCCCGGCCCAGGCACTCCAAGCTCAGAGATTTGCCCTCCTTCACCGTCACAGGGCCTGGTGGCATCACTGACACTGTGGGGGCACCTGGAGAGTGGAGAGGGCATCAGTGTGTGGATGGGCATGGGGACATCACCACCCGAGGAGCATGTGGAGGACATCAGTGTGGCCATGGGGACACTGTTACTCCAGAGGCACCTGGAGCATGTGGAGGACATCACAGGGATGGAGGAGGAGGTACAGCCACCCAGGGGCACCTGGAGGACATCCACATGGGACTGTGGACACCACTATCCCAGGTATATCTGAAGTTTGATGAGGATTTTATTGTGCATCACCCCAGAAACAACTGGAGAATATGAACAAGGGGACAGGGATGGGGTCACTACCACCCCAGCAGCACCGGCAGCAAACAGAGGACATCAGCACAGGGACGGGGACATTAGAACAGGGATGGAGACAACATGACCACCCCGGAGGCACATAGAGCATGAGGAAGAAATGGGCCCAAGCCCAGCCGCCTCGCACCTTGCACCAGGAGGTTGACAACGCTGCTGGCGACGCCGAAGCGGTTGGAGGCCACACAGTGGTACGCTCCCTGGTTGCCCGCGTGGGCACCAGTAATGGAGATGACAGAGCCGTTGGCGCTGATCTTCACGTTGTCTGGGCAAGGAGAAGGTGTCAGCACCTGGGCTACTGTGGGGACCACGCTGGGGCCACTCCAGGGACCACTGTACCTTGGAGGTGCTGGCCGGGCCCCATCCGCCAGGTGACATTGATGGGCCGGGCACCATCGTGGACGCGGCACTTGAAGGTGGCATCCTCGCCTGGGGCCACAGCCATGCTGTGTGGGTCGATGGAGATGATGGGGCTCTGCAGGCCTGTGGGAACAAGGGACAGGGGAGCCACTGAGGTCACCCACACTGCCCCTTTGTCTCAGTGCCCTTCCTTGCCCCGCGGCTGCGCTCACGGTAGCTGGAGCTGTCGCGTGAGGTGACAGTGACGACGACAGTGGCCTCGCGGGAGGTGCTGCCCACGTCTGCCCGACACACGTACTCGCCCGAATCAGCCACAGAGAGCTGCGAGAGCCGCAGGCGGGACCCCGACATCTGGGGGGCAGCAGGGGGTGGCATCAGCCTGACACGTGAGGCCACCAGCCCCTACCCCGCCATGTCCCCACCTACCTGGTGCTTGCCTGGGAGGGACCCGCCGCGCTTGTACCAGGTGAAGGTGGCCTGGCCCTGGCCAGCCACCACGCAGTCGAGGTCCAGGGTCTGTCCCTCAGTGACGGAGGATGCTGAGGACTCGATGCGGATAGGCGGCGTGACACCGGCTGCTGTGTGCAGGAGTTAAAGGTAAGATCCCCACCAGCACCAGGGATCAGCACGGTCCCCATGTCCCCAGCCACAGTGTGGCACTCACGGTGGGAAGGACTGGCACCATCATCGATGGTGACAACGAGGGACGTCTCCTGCGTGACTCCGCCCGTGGTCACCCGGCACACATATTCACCTGAATCAGCTGCTGACACCTGGGGGATACGCAGGCGGGTGCCTGACGCCTGTTGGGGACACGATGGGGACATGTCAGTGCCAGAGAGTGTTGGACAGGGCAGGATTTGGGGTAACCCTTTGCTCCCCATGCCCTACCTGGTGACCTGTGGGCAGGGAGCCACCACGCTTGTACCAGGTGACAGTGGTGGGTCCGGATCCTGCTACCATGCAGTTGAGGTCCAGGGTCTGTCCCTCGGCAATGGCGGAGGATGAGGACTCAATGCGCACAGGCTGGGAGGCGCCAGGGGCTGGGGACAGTGAAAGGGGACGTTCAGCATTGTGGTGGCACATGTCTGTCTCCAGGCACTGCCCTCCTGCTTGCACTCACAATAGTAGGTACTGGCGCTGCTGGGCACGGTGACAATGACAGAAGCCTCCTGCGTGGTGCTCCCCAGGGCGACCCGGCACACATACTCGCCCGAATCAGCCACTGACACTTGGGCAAGGCGCAAGTGGGTGCCTGACACCTGTTGGGGACGTGGTGGGGACAAGTCAGTGCCAGCGAGTAGTGACAGTGCAGGATTTGGGGCTGAGCCCCGGAGGTGACACCAGCTCCATGCACCCTACCTGGCTGTTGGGGGGCAGAGCCCCACCGCGCCGGTACCAGGTGACATGGGGGTGGCCCTGCCTGGCCACCATGCAGTTCAGGTCCAGGGTCTGTCCCTCGGTGATGGAGGCGGACGACGTCTCGATCCTCACGGGCGGTGTGACGCCCACAGCTGGGAAGCAGCAGGGTCAGCGGGCGCAGCCACCCCCCCCACTGTGTCCCTGTGTCCTCTCTCAGTCCCCATTCCCGGTACCATAAGAGGAGCCGGCGCCAGCCTGGATGGTGACAATGAGGGACGTCTCGTGTGTCACGCCGCCCGTGGCCACCCGGCACACATACTCGCCCGAATCGGCTGCCGACACCTGGGGGATGCGCAGGCGGCGGCCCGACACCTGGGGGAAGGCACATCAGGTGGTGAACATCTCAACACCCCCAAACCCTTCCTTCTGCCCCAAACGCTCCTCTGGCATCCCCACCCACCTGGTGCTTGGCTGGCAGGGACCCGCCGCGCTTGTACCAGGTGAAGGTGGCCTGGCCCTGGCCAGCCACAATGCAGTCAAGGTCCAGAGTCTGTCCCTCAGCCACGGAGGAGGACGAGGACTCAATACGCACCGGGGGGGTGACACCGGAGGCTGGGGATGAGGACAGCACAGCCACCCCGTGAGGATGTGCAGTGACACGGTCCAAAGGGTTCATGTCCCTTCCCAGTCCCCACTCACGGTAGGAGCCAGTCCCACTGGGCTGGATTGTCACCATGACGCTGGCTTCCTTGGTGGTGGCCCCGCTGCTCACCCGGCACACGTACTCGCCTGAGTCGGCCGCTGTCACCTGCAGCAGCCGCAGTCGGGAGCCGGACACCTGTGGGGAGGACATGGGGACACTGAGCCTGTGTGGGGCCACCTGGGCTTGTGTGGGGACTTGTAGAGTTGCATAGGGGCTTTTGGCTTGAAGGGTACACCTGGGCTTGCATGGAGCCACATCAGCTTGCATGGGACCATTTGGGCTTGCACAAATGCCATGTGTGCTTTCACAGGGGCACTCAAGCTCTCACAGGGCGGTTTGGTTTTGCCCGGGGACATCCGGGCTTGCATGGAGACATCTGGGTTTGCCTGGGGACATCTGGGCTTGCATGTAGCCATGTGGCCTTGCACACAGCCATTGGTCAATCCCAACCATCCCCATCTTGGGGACAGCCCCCTCCATGTCCCCTACCTGGTGCCTGGCTGGCAGGGACCCGCCCCGCTTGTACCAGGTGACGGTGGCTTGTGCAGGGCTGGCAATGACACAGTTGAGGTCCAGGCTCTGTCCCTCAGTGACCGTGGAGGACGAGGACTCGATGCGCAGCGGCAGCGTGCCAGCTGGGGCTGGGGACCAAGATGGGACAGTTAAGACATGGCATCCACCACCACCAGGTGTGTCCCACCAAGGGACACAAGATCCATGCCACCAAGAGCAGGACTCAGTCTGCGTCATGCTCCCAGCTGCTGGGGACACTCCCTGCTGGGTGCATTCTGTGTGCATGTAGGGCTGTCCCCAAAAACAGTGCTGGGGAACAGGTGGGGACTTGGCGACAGTGAAACCAGGACAAGTACACACATGGGTGGTTGCTCCAGGGAGTGTCACCCACTCACAGGTAGTGTCCCCATCCCTTCCCAGTCCCCACTCACGGTAGGAGCCAGTCCCACTGGGCTGGATTGTCACCATGACGCTGGCTTCCTTGGTGGTGGCCCCGCTGCTCACCCGGCACACGTACTCGCCTGAGTCGGCCGCTGTCACCTGCAGCAGCCGCAGTCGGGAGCCGGACACCTGTGGGAAGGACATGGGGACACTGAACTCTGCATGGGGCTGTTTGGGCTTGCATGGAAACACCAAGGCTTGCAAGGGGACATGGTGGCTTCCATGGGACCATGGGTTAAACCCAGCCATCCTGCCCTGGGGACAGTCCCCTCTGTGTCCCCTACCTGGTGCCTGGCTGGCAGGGACCCGCCCCGCTTGTACCAGGTGACGGTGGCTTGTGCAGGGCTAGCAATGACACAGTTGAGGTCCAGGGTCTGCCCCTCGGCGACAGTGGAGGACGAGGACTCAATGCGCAGCGGTGTGTTGCCACCTGGGGCTGGGGACCGAGACAGGAGGGTGACACTGTGATGACAGCTGAGCCCTGCTGGCAAGGGCATGCGAGACCCAGCTGCAGCAATGGGGACAGTGCCACCCCCGGGCCCCACTCACGGTAGGAGCCAGTCCCACTGGGCTGGATTGTCACCATGACGCTGGCTTCCTTGGTGGTGGCCCCGCTGCTCACCCGGCACACGTACTCGCCTGAGTCGGCCGCTGTCACCTGCAGCAGCCGCAGTCGGGAGCCGGACACCTGTGGGGAGGACATGGGGACACTGAGCCTGTGTGGGGCCACCTGGGCTTGTACAGTGACATCTGGGCTTGCAAGGGGACAAGGGTCAATCTCAACCTTCCCCACCCTGGGGACAGTTCCCTCTGTGTCCCCTACCTGGTGCCTAGCTGGCAGAGACCCTCCGCGCTTGTACCAGGTGACGGTGGCCTGCGTGGGGCTGGCAATGACGCAGTTGAGGTCCAGGCTCTGTCCCTCAGCCACAGTGGAAGAGGATGCCTCGATCCTGACGGGAGCTGACCCACCTGAGGCTGGTGGTCCTGCGAGGGGCATGGAGTGATGGTCAGGTGCTGCTGTGCCACCGGGGCCACCTGGGGCCACACGCAGCGCGGAGCACAGCCTCACCATAGGACAAACCAGAGCTGGACACAACGGTGACAATGACGGATGCCTCCCGGATGCTGGCCCCTGAGCTCACCCGGCACACATACTCTCCCGAATCAGCCGCGGTGACATGGGGGACACGGAGACGGGACCCTGACACCTGGCAGGGACACATCGGTTTCTGAGAGAGGGGCACAGGGCAGGATTTGGGGTGGCCCTCTATTCCCTGTGCCCTACCTGGTGGCCTGCGGGCAGGGAGCCACCACGCTTGTACCAGGTGATGGTGATGTGGCCAGATCCTGCCACCATGCAGTCGAGATCCAGGGTCTGTCCCTCGGTGACAGAAGGTGACGAGGACTCTATGCGCACAGGCGGTGCGGCTCCTGCAGGAAGCGGGACAGGCTGCAGGACTGGCAGGCAGCCAGAGCACCCCAAAACTGTCCCCAGACCCCGGTGACATCCCCAGAGCAGCATCCCTCACCCTCACCTGGCACTACCACCACCTCGATGCTGGCACGGGCTGTGCCGGCAGCACTGGTGCCCACGCAGAAGTAGATGCCACCGTCAGCAGCAGTGATGGAGGGGATTAGCAGCGTGGCAATGTCGGTGTGCTCCGAGCGAGACTGCGGCAAGGGGATGGGGTGAGAGGCACCCAGGGTGTGCCATCTGATCCCAGAGCACCCACGGGTGCTGGCACTCAGCTCACCTGCGGTGGCAGGGTGCCGCCCTGCTTCTCCCAGGAGATGGTGGCAGTGGGTGACCCCGACACACGGCAGTACAGCCGCACCGTCGAGCCCTCCTGCACCTCCGTCCGCTCTGGGCTCACCTGCACCCGGGGCTCAGCAGCACCTGTGTGCGGCATGGGTTCAGCACCAGCACCGGGATGGGGGCACTGGAGGACACTGGGGACATTGTGGACATCGGGGGACGATGCTCACCTTGCACACGGAGGTAACCCCGTGCCATGTCCTGCCCAGCACTGCTGCGTGCGCGGCACGCATAGTGCCCCTCGTCAGAGGGCTGCACGGCACTGAACCGCAGCGTCCCACCCTGGGTGACCGCCCGTGGTGGCAGGGCACCTGCGGGGACACAGGCACTGCATCACCCCTGCCGCATCCCCAGGCCCGGTCCCCGTGTCCCTCCGTGTGGCGAGCACCTACCGAGCCACTCGAGGGTGGGCGTGGGGCTGCCAGTAGCCACGCAGCGGAACTCGGCTGGCTGCCCCACCACCACGCTCAGCTGTGCCGGCTCCACACTGGCGGTGGGGGCGGTGGCGGTGGCAGCTGCAGTGAAATGTGGCGGGGGCTCAGGGTGTGCTGGAGCCACCCCAGTGCTGTCCCCGAGGGGTGGCGCAAAGCAGGGCCTGGGGTGGGGTGGGGTGCACGGCAGAGTGCCAGCGTGCAGCAGGCAGGGGGTGTGCGTGGCCCCAAGCGGGTCCTCCTGTGACTCACCCGGCCTGTGCCCCTCCATAAACTCCACTGGTCCATAAAACATCTGGGTCTTCGAGGGAGCTGCAAAGAAGGGGAGGAGGTTTAAATGTAGTAATTTGATGGGGCCACCTGGGCAGAGTGTCCATCACCCCAGCGTCTGGGCTCCAGCTTTTCCAGGAGGAGCGTTCACTGAAATGACGCTTGGGGTTCCCATGGCTCAACCCTGCCCAGAGGTGTCCCTCCAGGGATCAGGGCAGGGGGATGTACCCTGGACGTAGAGTGTGGCTGTGCCCTCGTCCATATCCAGCATGTTGGAGCCAGTGCAGACATAGATGCCGGCGTCCTCGGGCTGCACGTTGCGGATGGTGAGAATGCCGTTGAAGTCCATGGCGCGCGATGGCAGCGTCCCATGGTTCTGCCGTGTCCACACCAGAGTATAGGCAGGGGACTGGTGGGGGAAAAGGGGTGAGGAGTCACCCAAGCGTGCCTGTGGGACCTGTGCAGTTGGATGGGCACCCAGGGGTATCTGTGTGCCCTGCATGGCCCTGTGGGCACCCCGCAGTGTCCACAGGTCCCATGCAGCCCCGTGGGCACCCACGTGGGGATGGATGGGTGCCTAAATGTGCCCCCATGCCCAGATGGACACCCAGGGGTGTCTATGTGCCATGTGCTGCATGGGCATGCAGAGCCTTCTGCAGGACCTTTATGGCCTAGTAGCACCCAAGAGTGTCCCTGCACCCTGTGGGTCCAGGTAGGCACCCAGGGATGTCCATGCAACCCTTGTGGCCACATGGGTGTCCAAGGGTGGCTACAGTGTCTGCATGGTGACATGGGCACCTGCATGTCCTGAATGACCCAGAGAGCACCCATGGATGCCCATGTGCCCTAAATGAGCCAGAGAGTACCCACAGGTACCCACATGCCCACGTGCTGAGATCCCAAGGGTGCCCACACACCCTGCAGCACTGTAGCCCCCTGCTCACCTTGCTCTTGGCTGTGCAGATGAAGGTGACATCGGCCCCAGGCTTCACTCGCTGCACCCTCTTCTCCTCCACGGTGACGGTGATGGGCTTGGTGGGGGTCTCTGTGCCCGGGCAAGAGGGCTGAGCCCTATCCCCATTCCCGTCCCCTCCATCCCCCATTTGCTGTGCCCTACCGGTGACGATGACCTCAGCGCGACTGGCATTGCTGTGCTGCAGGTTGCGGCAGGAGCAGACGTAGACACCGGCCTCAGAGGGCTGGATGCTGGCAAAGTGCAGCTCCTCACCTGGGGGCGTGGAGTGGGTGAGAATCCCATGTCCCCATCCTCGTCCCTTGTCCCCGTCCCCATTCCCTTCCATGTCCCCAACCACATCTCCATCCCCGTCCCATTCCTGTCCAAGCTCCTTGTCCCCATCCCTGTCCCATCCTATCCCAGTCCCTTGTCCAACTCCTCATCTCTGTCTTCACCTCATGTCCCCATCCCCATCCCCCTCTCCATCCCCGTTTCCAGTCCTGTGTCCCCATCCCCATCCTTGTCACCACCTCATGCCTCCATCCCAATCCCAGTCCCCTGTCCCCATCCCAGGACCATACCCTGCCGCCGGCTCTGGGCACTGCTGGGCAGGGGCCGCCCGTCCTCCCGGGACCAGTGGTAGTACAAGGGGGGGTCCCCGCTGGCCTGGCACCGCAGCGTCACCGGGCTGCCCTGTGGCACTGCTGTGCGTGGTGGGTGGATGCGGACAGCGAGAGGGGACGACGAGCCCAGCGGGATGCACGTCTGGCCCCGCACGCTGGGGTCTCCCACATAGCCGGGAGCACATCTGCAGGGGACACGGGGTGAGGATGTAGGAAGGGATGTCGGGATGGGGACGTCAGGGTGAGGATATTGGGGTGGGGATGGTGGGGTGAGAATATGACAGTACCACGGTGAGGATGTTGGGGTGTGGATATGGGGACAGCAGAGTGCACATATCAAGGAGAGCATATTGGGGTGCGGATGTCAAAGTGGGGACGTTGGGGTTAGGATGTTGGGGTGGGGACACTGGGGTGACGATACGGGGGGAAATCAGGTCGGGGACATTGGGGTGAGAGACACTCAGGTGGGGACGTGACAATATTGAGGTTAGGATGTTGGGATGGGAATAGGGGGTGATGACATCGAGTGGAGGATATCAAGGTGAGGATGTTGAGGTGGTGACATTGGGTTTGGGATACAGGAGGGATACTGGATTGGGGTGATGATATTGGCGTGGGGATGTTCAGATGGGGATGCTGGGATGAGGATATGGGGGGATATTGGGATGGGGATATTCGGGTGATGATATCTGGATGATGATAGTGGGGTGGAGATTTGGGGGTGGAGATGTTCAGGTAAGAATGTGACAATACTGAGGTGAGGATACTGGAGCTGGGATGTTCAGATGAGGATATGACAGTACTGGGGTGGGCATGGCCAGGTGGGCTGTTGGAGCAGGGATGTTGGGGTGATGACATGAAGGTGTGCATTTCAAGGTGGGAATACTGAGATGCAGATATCAGAGTGGGTCCATCAGGATATTGGGGTGGATCCATTGGGGTGAGGACAATGGGTTGGGCATATCAAGGTGGGTCCATGGGGCGGGCCCACCAGGTGCCCCCACGCCACTCACCGCTCGCAGTACTGCCCGGTGTAGCCTGGTGCGCAGGCGGTGCAGCGGTACCCGCCACCTCCCAGACTCTCACAGGTCCTTGAGAACCTGTGGGGACAGGGAAGGGGACAGGGGAGTGTCGGGGGCCGTCCCCTCCCCACAGCCCCTGACACCCAGCACTCACTGGTTCTCGGGGTGCAGCAGCGGGCAGGCACAGGGCTGGCAGTCCTCGGGGGTGCCCGCGGTGGCATCCCCATAGAAGCCGGGTGCACAGTGATCGCAGAAGTCCCCTGTTGTGTTGTGCAGACAGCCCTATGGGGGAGACAGTAGAATGGGGCATGGTGCTGGGAGGTGCCCCCGGCACCCCATGGAGCCGGTGTGTCACCCAGAACCCTGACTCACAGAGCAGAGGCCGCTCTCAGGGTGGCAGGCCTCGGAGTGGCCGTTGCACTCACAGAGCTCACAGTGCCCCAGGTATAGGCCACCCCCGGTGCGCGTGTAGCCAGGGGCACAGTCCTACAAAATGGAGATAGGGGAGGGCTCAGCGGCAGGGCCCCGCAGGCAGGCTGTGCACCTGGGCTCTGCTCACCTGGCAGGACAGGCCACGGGCACCAGGCCCCGCTCACCTGGCAGGACAGGCCGCGGTAGCCAGGCGGGCACCGGCACTCCTCCACTTCTGGTGCAGGGGGAAGGCCGGGCTGGGGGGGCACAGCGACGTCCATGCTGATGGCAGCGATGGCAGCCGAGGCGGTGGCGGTGGCGTGGGTGGCGCGGATCAGGATCTCGTCCAGGTCGGCCAGCGCCATGAGCAGATGCTCCCGTGTGGCCGGCTGCCCGTCCGGCCGCTGCCAGTGGTGCTGCGGGCACAGGGTGCTGTCAGGGGGTGCACGCCAGGCTGCACCAGGCAGTACTGCAAGCGGTGAATGGTGCAGGGGCACCCAGAGGGCCCGCCTCAATGGACCCACCTTGACATGCTCAACCCAATATCCTCACCCCAATGGACCCACCTTGACATGCTCAATCCAATATCCGCGCCTCAGTGGAGCCACTTCAATATGTCCACCCCATTATCCTCACCCTGATGTACCCACCCCGATGTACCCATCCCGATATCATCGCCCTGATGTACCCCACCCTGATGGGCCGGCCTTGGTATCTCCACCCCATTACCCTCACACCAACAGACCCTCCGTAATGGACTCAGTCCAATATTCTCACCTGAATGTACCCACCCTGATGTATCCACCCCAATATCTTCACCCCAATGTGCCCACCCCAATGGATCCACCTTCATGTACCCATCCCAATATCGTCACCCTGTTGGACCCTCCCCAATGGACCCCCTTGATATCTTCACCCCCATGGACCCCCTCTGACATCTGCACCCCAATATCCCCACCTTCATAAGCTCACCTTAATGTCATCATCCCAACATCCCTGCTCCAACAACCCAACCTGGACATCCCCACCCCAGTGTACTCACCCCAATGTCATCATATCCCCACTTGAACCCCAAAATGTCCACTTCTATATCATCATCCAAATATCATCACACCAATATCCCCCCATATCCTCATCTCCATCCCAATCCAATATGGGTGCACCCCTCCACGGGATGGGGGCGGGGGGTGGCCGCCCGCTCCTACCTCGTGGAAGATGATCTCAAAAGTGTGGGGCGTGCGGGGAGGCAGCTCGGGCTGGTGGGCCACCAGCGTGATGTCATTGCCCTGTGGGTACAAGGAGTCAGCGGGGGCCCGCTGCCAGCCACCCCCCCCACTGTCACCCACGTACTGTGATCTGGATGTCGGCATCAGGCAGGGGGCCCCCTCGGCCCCTCGGGGTGTAGGTCAGGGTGTAGCGGAGCTGCCCGCCATAGGAGCCCACCTGCGGGGGGGAAATGGGGCAGTGGGGAGGAGGCATGGGGCAAGTGTGGGCCCCCCACCCCAGGGCAGCAGCCAGAGGAACTGGGGGCTGCCCATGGGAAAGGGGTTTGAGCAGCTGAGGGGGGGGGAAGGGAGAGGGGAGGGGAAAGGAAGGGAAGGGGGAAGACGGGAAGGAACAGGGGGAGCTGGAAAAAAGAAAAAGAAAAAAGGGAGAAAGAGGACAAAGAAAAGGAGAAAGAAGAAAGAAAAGGGAAAAGGGAAAAAGGAGAAGGGAAAAATGAGAAAGAAAAAGGAAAAGCAAAGAGAAACAGGAAAACAATGAAGATGAAAGGAGAAATGCAAATTAGAAAGAAAAGAGGAAGGGGAAAGGAGCAGAAAGGGGGAAAGGGCAAAGGGAAAAGAGAAAGGAAAAAGGGAAGAAGGAAGAAGAAAAAGGAAAAGGGAACAGAAATTAGAAAAAGGAAAGGGAAAGGGAAAATGGTAGAGGAAGAAGGAAAGAAGAAGGAAGGAGGGAGGAGGAGGCACTGGGAGGCTGCAGCCCCAGCCAGGGGTGCTGCCGGGCTGGGGGTCTTCATGGGCACCTGGGGAGGGGCACCCACAGTGCCAGTCATTACCTTGTCCCCCAGGTAGGGCTGGGGCAGCTGCCAGTAGTAGGACTCGGGGAGAAGCTCCCCGAAGCTCGTGTAGGTGAGCTGGGGCCCCTGGGCGCTCATCTCCACGCTGAAGCCGGTGGTGATGCGGGCGCTGCGCTGCCGGTTCACCAGCGCAAAGCCCTGCGAGCTCCCAGGGGCAAACGGCGTCCGGACCTGTGACACAGGGCGGCTGAGCACCTCGGGGACACCGGGGGACGGCAAGGACCCGCGGGGACGGGGACTCACTGTGTCACGGGAGTACGAGGTGCTGGCGCAGTGCTGCACGATGCCCATGCAGAAGCAGGGCAGGCAGCCAGCCGGGTTCTCGGCGCTCAGGTGGAAGTGGTGGGGGCGGCAGGCGGCACAGTGGGGGCCCTCCACGTTGGCCTGTGGGATGGGGCAGGTGACGCTGCTGTCCACACCCCAGCCGCGGGACATGGCACGGGGATGCGGCTCACCTTGCACTGGCACAGCCTGCTGGCATCGCACCGCTCACTGATGCTGCCCCGCGCATCACATTGGCACTGGTCACTGGTGGCCCCTGGCTCTGGGGGGTGACATGGGTGGGAGCAGCGGTGAGATGGGGACCCCAGCACCAACACAAGGACACTGTGTTGTTCCCTCCCCATGGCACTCACCTCGGCACAGCTCTCCCCGCAGCGGATCTCCCACGTGGCCGGGCAAGCACCTTTGACGGGGGAGGAAACAAGCCGGTGAGGGGGGTCCCCAAAACCCCTCCATCTCCCCCCCCACCACCGTCCCTTGCACCTCTCGCAGAGCCGCCCGCTGTGTCCCGGAGCACAGGCACTGCACGTGGGCTGCCCATCCGTGTCCTCGAAGCAGCTCCTGGATGGGACGGGAGGACAGGGTGACAGGTTAGCCCCAGCCGGTGGCCCTGGGGACATGGAGGGGCTGGAGGGCACCTACTGGGTGTCAGTGCGGGGCCCGTAGCACGGGCAGGGCCGGCAGTCTCCTGGGGTGCCACGGGTGGCATCGCCATAGTAGCCAGGCTGGCACTTGTCACACTGCGTGCCCTCTGTGTGGTCCTGGCAGCCCTGGTGTCACAGGGAGAGGGAGATGCTGGCACAGTGAAGGGGTCCCTGCCGCACCCCCTGCACTGTCCCCATGCCAGCACTGTGCTCACCTGGCACTCGCCGGTCTCAGGGTGGCACTCGGCGGCGTGCCCGTGGCACTGGCAGCGCTCACAAGTGCCCAAGTAGAGCCCACTGGTGCTGCGTGTGAAACCCACGTCACAGTCCTGTGGGGACAGGGATGGGTATGGGCCACCAGCTGCATCCCCAGAGCCACAGGGACAGCAGGGGGCTCACCTGGCACGAGGGGCCACGGTAGCCAGGGGGACAGGCGCAGTCTTCCACCTCCAGCGCCGGCGGCCGACCGGTGGCATGGGGCACAGCCACGTCCATACGGACATCAGCGAGCCTGCAGGGCAAGATGGGACATCCCCACTGCCCTGCCTGCGCGTCCCCCTGCCCCCAGCCTCTGTCACCCCGCCCCGGTACCTGCTCTCCGTTGGCCGGTCTGAGTAGGATGCACGGATCATGAGGACATCAACATCAGCCAGGGCCATCAGGAGGTGCTCCCGCGTGGCATCGCGCCCGTCCGTTCGGCGCCAGGCGTGCTGCAGGCACAGCTGCGGGGTGACCAACGTGTCCCTGACACCCTCGCACCCGCCCCGGGAGGACACCAGCTCTCACCTCACGGAAGGGCACAGTGACAGCGGTGGGGACACCAGGCACAGGGCTGGTGTCGGAGAAGTGCTCAAGGAAGATGCCGTTGCCCTGCAGCAGAACGTCGGGCTGGCGTGGCAGCGGCTGGGCGCCCGCCAGTGTCTGGTGCGTCACCGTGTACTGCAGCTCTCCCCCGTACGATGTCACCTGCGTGGGGACAGGGCTCAGCCGGGCTCGGGGACACCCAGCTGTCCCCCATCCCCGCTGTGGCACCTTGTCTCCAGTGAAGGATGTGGGCAGCACCCAGAAGTAGACGTCATGAGGCAGTGTGTGGAAGTCAGAGAAGACGAGTTCCCGCATTGTGGCGAAGCGTGAGCCCTGGACCGGCGTCCCCGTGCCCGCCAGGTTGGTCAGGTGCAGCGGTGCCACCTCCTCCGAGGTGACACGGACCTGTGGAGGTTGAGGGACAGGGGTATGGGGCACCCATGTTGGGGCACAGCATGGTGCTGTACGGCACGGCACAGTATTGCACAGCAGAGCACAACATGGCACGGCATGACATGGCACAACATCGCATGGCATAACATAACACGGCATGGGACAGTGTAACACGTCATCTCATGTCACAACACGGCACAACATGGCACAGCACAACTTGACACGACACAGTGCAACATGGCACAGCACAAAGTGGCATGGCATGGCACAGCATGGCATGGAACAGCATGACAAGGCACAATGTGGCACGGCACAGCACAACATGGCATGGTGCAGCGCAACACTGCATGGCACAACATGGCACGGCACGGTGCAACATGGCATGGCATGACACGGCACAGCACAACTTGGCATGACACAATGCAACACTGCATGGCACAACATGGCACGGCACAACACGGCATGGGGCTGGCTACCTGGTCGCGGCTCCAGGAGGAGCTGGCGCACTGCCGCGAGACGCCCATGCAGAAGCACTTGAGGCAGCCGTCGGGGTTGGCATCGCTCAGGTGGAAGGTCCCCACGGCACACTCGTCACACTGCCGCCCCGTCACGTTGGGCTGTGGGAGGGGACAGGCATGGGGAAACTGGCTGCCATGGGGATGGGGAAACTGGGTGCCAGGAGGACTGGAAAGCCCTAGGGGACAGGACTGGGTGCCACGGGGCTGCCAGACACCCACCTTGCAGCGGCACGTGCCACCCACTGCGTCTTTGCCCCCACGCACATCGCACTTGACGAGCTCCTGGCCTGCAGGGAGAGGAGGGTGAGGGTGGGCAGAGCTGGGGGGGGACGCAAGGGGACCAGGGGGACACTCACCGATGCGGGTGCACTTGCCGCCAGGCTGGATGGGGTCTCCCTCGTAGCCTGGGGCACACCTGGGAGGGAACACGGGGCGGTGGGAGGCGGCCGGGGGGGAACTCGCTCGTGGCTGATGCTGTGCCCCCCTGCACCCACCTCTCACAGCGGCGGCCGGCGTAGCCAGGGGCACAGGTGTCACAGGTGGCCTGGCCATCCGTGTCCAGGAAGCACGATTCAGAGAACCTGTGGGCAAGGGGACAGTGACGTGGGGACGGTGACACAGGGACGGTGACATGGGGCACCGTGGCCCTGGGGGCAGCACCCACCTGCGGGCTGGCTCGGTGTAGGGGCAGGGGCAGGGGCGGCAGGCAGTGGCCGTGCCCTGTGTGGCATCGCCGAAGAAGCCGAGTTTGCACTTCTCGCACTGGGGACCCTCTGTGTTGTGCTGGCAGTTCTGTGGCGGTGGCACAGGGCTCAGTGCCACCGCTCCGCAGCTGAGCCACCATCCCTGAGCCCCTGGCCCTTACCAGGCAGTGACCAAAAACTGGGTCGCAGGCGCTGGCGTGGCCATGGCAGCTGCAGCCGGAGCACGTCCCCAGGTAGGGGCCCTGCGGCACCCGCTCGAAGTTGGCGGCACACTGCTGGCACGAGAGCCCCGTGTAGCCCACGGGGCACCTGGGGACACAGCAGCATGATGGTGGCACCGCAGTGGTGGCTGTATCACTCCGCCAACATCTGCAGCCCCCCGCCGGTCACCTGCACTCCTCGACATCTCCGGCAGGCTCCAAGCCAGTGTCCCCAGGGCCGGTGACATCCATGGCCACGTCGCTGAGCCCCACGCTGGCCATGCGCCCGTCATATACCGCCCGCACCAGGATGCCCTCCAGCCCCTGCAGCACCGTCAGCAGCAGCTCCCGGCTCACCAGGGCGCCCGTCTCATCCTCCCAGTTGTCCTGTCAGGACAGTGACACCAGTGTCACCAAGGGGTGCCACCAGCACCCGCCAATGCTGGTTGGCACCCGTCCGCAGCACACCCACCTCGGTGAAGGGGATGCGGCGGCGGTTGAGGACATCAGGCTGGGTGGCACTGGCACGTGCCCGGAGCTGGCGGCCGTGGCCCCGCAGCAGCACATCGGGGCGCGGGGCTGGCTCGGGGGGGCCCCGGCCCAGGCGGTACCGCACGCCGTAGCTCAGCGCTCCCCCGTAGGCATCCACCTGGCAGCGGCAGTGGGGTCAGCGGTGGCACTGGGGTGTCCCTAAGCCCTGGTGTGGTCCCGCAGGTGTCACCTTGTCACCCAGGAAGGGGGCTGGCAGTGCCCAGAAGGCGTCGAGGGCCAGGAAGCGCCGGGACAGGTCCAGCAGCTGGAACTCCTCTGCGGCCACATCCACATGCAGCTGCGTGGCTGAGAGCGCTGGCAGGGACGGGGCTGACGGCACTGTCACATTGACACCTGCAGAGAGAGGGTCAGCCTGTGCACCCCCAAACCCTGTCCCCCTGTCCCCAGCACTCACCCTTGAGGTCATCGGGGCGGTCGAAGCGCAGGTGGATGCGGTGGCGGTGGCGGGCAGTGGCGCGGCAGGCGGTGGTGACACCGAAGCAGAAGCAGGGCAGGCAGCGGGACGTCCCTGTCACCTGGAAGTGGCCCTCGGGGCAGGGACCTGCAGGAGACAGGGGGATGATGGGCAACGGCATGGGGACGAGACCAGGATGGGGCAGGTAAGCAGCTGGAGACGCTCACCGGGGCGCGGGGTGACGGTGAGGATGCTGTCGGGGATGCCGAACACCATGCCACGGGTGTTGATGGCCTCACAGGTGTAGGCGCCCTGGTCAGCCTCCTTCACGTCCCGGATGGTCAGCGTGCCCTGTCCGCCCTCGCTCACGATGGACACCCTGCACGGCATGCTCAGGGCATGGCACACCCAGCACATGGCACACTTGGTGCACGGGATACGCGGGGCATGGCACACACAGCACACGGCATACCCAGCACGTGGTGTACCCAGCACATAGCAAGCTTGGTGCGTGGCATGCTTGGTGCACTGTGCACTATGCACATGGCACACTCAGCACCCAGCATACTCAGCACACGGCATGCTTAGTGCATGGCACATTCAGCATGTGACAAACTTGGTGCGTGACACACAACACATGGCACGCTCGGTGCAGGGCACGCTGAGCACACGGCACACTTGATTCATGGACACTCTTTGTGCACTGCACACATGGTGCACGCAGCACATTCGGTGCACCACATCCAGCACACAGCATGCTGGGTGAGCTATGCCCAGCACGCAGCACCAGCAGTGGACCTGCTGCTTGCTGCAGCCCTGCCCCCAGCAGAAGCCCCTCCCCCACACAGCTCACCAGTGCAAAGCTCCCAGCCAGGAGCAGGCTCCGCCCCCTTCCTGTGAGCCCCGCCCCTAAGCACGCACCTGCGGCTGGCGGGGATGCTGCCCCAGTTGAGGCGCCAGGTGATGATGGGGGTGGGAACGCCGGTGGCAGCGCAGGTGAAGCTCACGGTCTGCCCTGGTACCGCCCGCACCGACTCCTGCGGCGGCGTCACCACCTGCGGCGGCACTGCAGGGCACGTGTCACCCCCCCGCCTGCGTCCCCGCACGGTGCAGGGACCCCACCCCAGCCCAGTGCAGCGTCACCGGCATGGAGACATGCCACCGTGTCCCCAGCCCCACCAGGGACAGTGTCTGAGCGGAGCCACGGCCCAGGGCCCCCGTCCCAGCTTGGGGACAGCACTAAGCGCCGTGCTGTGGCACGCCGTCACCAGCTCAAGGTGCCCAGCACTGCTCCGGTGACACTGCGCCCCAGCACGGCATTCAGCACAGTGCCACAGTGCAGGGTCCCCAGCACAGCTCCCAGCCCAGCACGCCATGGGCTGGGGACACAGCGTCCCAACGCAGCACCCGGCCCAGTGCCACCGTAACGTCCCCACCATGGCACAGCTTGGGCACAGTGTCCCTGGCACAGCGTCCCCACGACGTCCCCAGGTGCCACTTACTGCAGCCAACCTCGTCGGAGCGGTCAGGGCAGTCGGGCTCCTCGTCGCAGTGGTAGCTGGCAGGGATGCAGGCGCCGGTGACCACGCAGCTGAACTGGTCGGGACCGCACGCCATGCCGGGCACCTTGGTGGCTGCGGGGACAGCGGCCATCAGGCAGCGCCGCGCCTCCACGTGCCCAGCCCCGGCCCCACTCACGGCAGCCGCTCTCGTCAGAGCCGTCCCCGCAGTCGTTGTCGCCGTCGCAGCG
>WBMW01000270.1:12706-105867 GCA_013396635.1 Penelope pileata
TACAGCGTTTTTTTTTTTTTTTTAAAGCCCGGGAGTATAAGATCCAAAGAGGACTTAATCCAAGGATTCCCGGGGGATGGTGTTCACGGGGACGTGGCCATATGGGCACACAGCTGGCGAACCGCTGCCTTCCCGGTAAGAAGGGACCCTCAGGAGGGGCAGAACGGGCTGAGCCGATAGCAAAGCCCATCTCCCCGGCCCTGGGGGAAGCATAACTCCAGCCGTAAACAAGTTAGCGAGGAACAAAAGGATGCGCGGAGGGACCATCGCTGGCCTAAATCATCAGCCGAGACTAATTTACACCACAGAGAGCCTGACATATATGTTCAAGCCAGGAAAGCCCAATAATTTAAAAGGAGAAAGGAAAAAAAAATCCAATCTGTTCCTTCTTGCAGGAACACCTTTCTTATCAGGGCAATCCTTCAACACCCAGTAATCACCAGCAAAGCCCGAACTCGCTATCGACCCAGCTACAGCCCTCACGCACCTCCGTCCCTCAGCACCGCGCTGCCCTCAAAGCCCCCAGCCCCTCTCCCAGGCAGCAGCACCCATCGGCTCCTGGTCCCTCTGCCGGCACAGCCCTGCAGGCCGGGCACAGGGCTGCGGGGCCCATCCCAGCAGCACAGAGCCACAGAACGGCTGGGGCTGGGGTGGGAAGGGCCCTCTGGGTGCACGTGGTGCCGCCCCCGCTCCAGCTGGGACACCCAGGGCAGGATGCCCGCCGTGGTTTTGCTCAGCTGGGAGCCCGCGGTGGGCAGCTGCACCTGCTCGGCAGAGGCTGGTGGCTCCACGGGCAGAAGGCGGCTCTCAGAGCCTTTTGCCACGAAGCCTGGTTTCTCTCGTCACTCATTAGAGCCCTCTAAGATTTGCTCGGTACCGGGTGAGCAATGAACTCGCCATGCCCTTGCCTTGCCCTGCCTTGTCCTTGTCCTTGTCGTTCTCCCCCCCTCTCCCCGCCCGGCCCCACGCTAGCAGAGCCATCAGCCCCACACAATGAGCTCGCAGACCCGACGCCAGGAAATGCAGGAGCACGGCCCGCAGGACAATGTTATCGCGGCCCCGGGCGCGTATGCAGCACTTTTCCCATTGACACCTTTGGGGCCCGGCGGTTGCCCGAGCAGCCGCCGTCTGTCCGAGCCCCGGGCACGAGGCGGGGGGGCAGAGAGCAGCACCCCGCGGCTTCTGTGGCCCTCCGAGGGCACCCCGCCGCCTCGCATCGCTGCTGGCAGCACCAGCGGCTGGCCCTGCATCACTGCTGGGCCAAGGGAAGCTGAAGCGGGGCTGAAATGCCGAAATGTTACACTGAAGTCTACATAAGAGACGGAAATATCACTGAAATCGCATTGGCGACCTCTGCCTTGCATCCAGTTGCGCTGCCAGCAGGCCGTATCGGGAAGCAGCGGGCGCTTTGCCGGCCCTGCTCAGATGGATCCGTGGGCAACAGGTGAACCAACAGCAGCCTGAAGCCCCTGTACCTGCTGCAGCCTGCAGCCGTGGGCCCTGGAAGCACAAAGACGGGTGATCTCCAGCTGATCTCTGCCCCCCTGGGCTGCCGAGGGTGCAAACGACAAGCTTAGCACTTTCTTTTCCATCCTGGGAATGGGGGGATTAAAATGCCACCGCCTCCGGATTGTGTTGCTTTTTATGCAGGCCCTGTGTAAACAGTGCACTGGTCAACAACCTGCTGTTAATAAAACTTGCTAATCAAGCGAGGGCAGTGGCTTGTTTTACTTATGCAAGTATTTACGGGCTTTCTGCTTTCCTGTATTTTTCAAGGCTCTGTATATTTGGTATTTGTTTATACTCTCCGGCCCTGCTTGTCCTACTGACTCTTGCTTTGTAGGGCTGTGCTGGTGCTGCTTTCACCGCCCTGAGTCAGACGAAAGGATCTGCCTTCGAGCAAGCCTGTTCTATTCTGGAAAGAAGCTCTCCTACAGCACAAGAAATACAACGCAACACAAAGCAGCACAGCACAACACAACAAACACAACTCAATGCAACAAATCCCAGAATCACAGAAGAATCATAGAATCATTAAGCTTGGAAAAGGCCTCCAGGATCATCCAGTCCAACCGTAAATAGGACATAACACAACCAACACAGCGCAACATTTTGGAGTTCATCAAAAACGCACATCTGTTGAATCTATCTTTGACAATGTGTTGGTAGCCAGGATAGCGTGTACTTTGGGATAAGACTTGGCTTTTCAGCAGACACTTGTCTATCTCCTCAAGAAACAGGGCTTCAAACCTTGACCGAAAGGAATTTTCATGTGGCTGAGCTTATCTCTGTTAATTCAGGGCGTGCAGCTGACTTGCAGATAAAGCAAGGCACCCAGCCCGCAGCTCAGCACGGGGCTCCGAAACATTCAGTCCTCCTGCACAGCACGCAGGCCGCCAGCCTGCAACTATTAGCACATGGTGTTAATTCTGTGTGAAACCACACAGGACTGAAATGACAAAAGCAGCAGAAAGGTGATGCCAACTGGAGTGCCACGCTACTTTATCCCCTGGAAGACTCCCACCTGGTAGCCAGCTCTGAGCATCGTGTCAGCAGAAGAATTTGCCTTGGCCGAGCACACCCCAAGGACCTGACACCGCTGCTGGTTGCTGTGGAAGCTACAGGCTTGCACTAAACCAACTTCTCTGAGTCTCCCACGTGCTGTGTGCCACCCAGCACCCGATCTGCCTTCCTGTTCAGATACGCTGAGAGGCTGATGCATATACCCTGGCCTCTGCCTGCACAAGGTTTTATTCTAGAAGGCACCAAAGCCAGTCATCACCTTGACATCGTGGCCCTTGGGGGGCTACAGAGGGAAACCCACGCTGTAGTCAGAAGGTGTGCTTTGCAGGTGGAACCTGAGTAAGCACTGGGCGAGAATAGAGGGATGTCACTGAGCAGCACTGTGGAGAATGTAAACAAAATTGAATGGGAGTGAGTATGATGCGGAGCTTGTGTCCTTGAAAGCTAATTTAAGCTCTCTTGGCTCTGGTTAAGTTTTAAACATTTCTGGTGGGATGAGGGAGAGGAGCAGCTGCAATGCAAAAGATAAGGGCTGGAGCCTGATGGATATCAGTGTTTTGAAGGAAGAGTGTTCGCAGCCCATCTGGGAGTGATTTAGTTGATACCACCAAACACAGTCATTCCAGAAGGAGCAGCCCCAAAACTCCTTAAACTGGAGTGAAGAGCAGGGGTAGCACTGAGGATATTCTGAAACAGTCACTCCAGTTAGAAGGTGAGGAACAAGAAATGCCAACTAATAATAAAATAGCAGGAACTGCAAGTCTGTGTTCTTCAAAATAAATAACAATAAAAAGGTGTTATAAAGAGGTAAACAGCATCTAAGTGCTAGGCTGGATGCTTGGCACACTGCACATGCCTGGCAGAGGTCCCTTCCGTCCAAGAGAGATCACGGGCTTGAGCACGTGAAGAACTCACCGCTGGCCAACAGATTATCAGGTGTCTGCTGATCCATGGCAACTGTCCCTGCAGATCCTTGCCGTGGCAGATGTGGGGTAATTCAAGCTCTCTGCATCCTCAGTGGAAGAGGAGAGAGGTCTGCGGTGACCCAGGGGACCTCGCCTTCACTGCAGCCTGGGAGCAGTCGTGTAGGCAGCAGCGTGCTGCCAGTTGACTGGTGGTCACTGGTCCTCCTGCCGCCTGTTGTGGCTGTGGCTGAGCCTGGAGGAGTGTGCCACTGACTGCGATTCGGCCAGGTATGCTTTTCTTTCTGCAATGCGATTCTTTGTTTTTCCTCCCTCCTCAGGTAACTGAGTCACTGAGCCCAGAGTTGCTCCCCAGTATTAGGGTTGTTCCTGTACAGAAGGTAAAGGGATAACTGGGCACTCCTATGGTGAAAAGTGATTTGGGCACCTTCTGATGAACAGCCACCGTGGTTTTGACATTACTGTGGCATCCTTTAGAAGTACGGGTCTCATGTGGCTGCTGATTTACCTTCAATCTAAAGCTCTACACCTTCTGTAGGGCCCAAGAACATTATTGGAAACAAGGGCCACGAAGAACATTTGTTATAAAAATGGGAACCACACAAAACTAACATGAATTTAGATTTCATTACAAACGTGAAACCTGGCAAAGATTAATTGAAACATTTGCCAAGGGCCAATCTAAAGTTCGATGAAATCAAAGGAGGACTTTAAACTGACTTTAATGGTCTTGGGGTCAGGTTGTAAGGCAGATTGGATACGTTTCAAGGTCCCTGGGTCAATGGATTTTTTTTTTTTTTAAATCACAACCATGCCACATTATTAGTTTAAAAGACATTTCAGCCAACAAGCATAGAAATCACTTGGTACCAGTTGAACAGGAACTGGCTCATCTCCCACAGGCTGTGTAACATCTGGCTTCTTGGGCATTATTTCACCTTGGAGAAAACTGCCTCTGGCATGGGGGTGAGGGAGAAGCCGGGCACTGGGTACTGCGGGGTCCGAGAGCCCCAGACCTCACCCAGGGTGACCCATGGCCGAGCACTCCCCAGAGATGGCCCTACCCAATGGAGCTCACTGCAGAGGGCAGCCTGTAGACCAACGGGGCACAGCGCAGAGCTTGGTCTCTTCCCTTATGTGTTGGCTTGAGGGAAGGGGTGGGTGGGTTGTTTATCTTATGGGGAGGGGCTCTTTCCTTTTGAGTCTAGGAAAAAAAGGAATCACACTGTGCATGTTTACTGAAAGACCTGTGTACCACCCAAGACATGAAGATAGGGCATGTAGTTATAAATCAGGACGGAGAAAAAATAAATATAGAAAGAAATGGGCCGGGACTGCTGCAGAGACGGTGTGTGTGCGTGTGTGCGCTCAGCCAGCAAGGGGAATGACGCTGACACCGTTTCAAAGGAAGGTCATTGCGTAGACCATAAATCTCAAACACTTAGAATTTGTTTCATTCATCTTCGTTAAGTCTTTTTTACAAGAACTTCAACAACTATCGGAAAATTTTGAAACGACTGCAGCTCTTGGTGGCTGCCGACAGATGTGGCCACCCACAGCATGACAGACCCAATCCAGTGCCACGGCCGTGAGGGCTCTGCCCTTACCAGGGCTGCTGGTGCCTGCAGTGGCTGCGTGAGTGAGGGTGGGGGCCCACGCCGCTGCTGGAGCATTTTCTTGGCTGCCCATGGCACACAGAAGTGGAGGAGAGTACGCTGAGGAGGGACCTTGTTCTTACACACACACACAGTTCTGGGCACTCTGGGCTCAATGGACTTCTGGTTTATGGCATTCTTACGGCTTCTGCCAGTCTGGTTTTGCTGCTTTGGCTCTTCCATGACTCCCACAAGGTTCTGCTGAGCACCAGATGTGGTTCACAGGTTCTCCAAAACTCTTTTGCTCAAAGAAGAAGAGGCGGGGACAATTTACTCTAATTGATCACAGTTAATGTAATTGGTACTTTGCAGGTTTTTCTATCCATGTCTCTTTACCTTCGAGACTTTCGTTCATCTTAACACCTATTTCCATTCTTAATTACATTCAGCGAGCCCACAGCAAAGAACAGATATGCCATTCTCTTCTGTAATCAGCCCCATGAAAATATTAGAAAGAGATAAACTGACCAGAATAAGCGTTTAGTCAAATTCCTGCTCTGCATTAACTTGCTTGGTGGACAGAGAAAATTATTTAACTTTGCTCTGGGCTGGTTTATTCATATGGAAAATGGAAATAGCAAACCAATCCATATTAAAGATCTAATCCAGCCCCAAACAACTTTTTAGAAGCTTGGCTTTGCTTAGCTTAGCTTTGCTTGGTAAGTCTTTTTGAAAGCGTGAGGCTTATTGTTTTGAAAAATCCCTGTTAATCACACTGTGTGGAGGGACGGAGAAATTCCACTGTGTTGTATAAATAAGCAAATCAGTCTGAGGAAAACAACTGCAGCCTCCCCAACAATTGAGAAGCACGTTGTGTAGGCCCATGTCTATAACACGCGGAGCATCCTGAGCTCAGCGTGTTTCCAGCCAGTGCCTCCATTTCCACCAGCCCAGCAGACCACTTCCTTCAGAGAATGCAGGCCCACCAGAGGTCAGAGAGGACCTCGATTTACAAGAGGTTGAATCTGTAGTCCAAGAACTCCTTCCCCAGCAGCTGGACGCTTTACACCAGCCCTTACTTGCTAACTAAGAGGATTAATGACCACTTTCCAGCTCCGTCTGACTTTGCTAACCACGACTGTCACACTTGACTGCCTCCTTTTCCAAGACCAAGGGACTAGGGACATCTAATGGTTAACGGCATGCATAGCAGAGCATCTTCTCCCACTGTAGCAGGCTGACCTGTAAGACACTCCTACATTTAACTCCTGCAGTGCCTCAGGAGTGAATGTGTTCAAGACCACTGAAATGATTACGACTGCTCACAATTCATTCCGTGCCTGCATGTTGCCGGTCTCCATCTTGGCTCGGTTCTTCTCGTCCTTGAAGGGTGTAAGAAGAATTTGAGGCAGGAGAGGGGCACGAATGAGTTACTACCGTATTCTTGATGATATCCTCACACCTGAAAAAATACTATGGTCTTCCATGGAAGAAAAGTGGAATAAAAGTACGAAGTCCTGCAGACTAAGGAAGGGGAAAATGACTTGGTCAAGTGGACAAATGCCCCTTGTTCTGCCTTCAGGGTTCCCCATGCACTGAGTGAAATGGGCTCACGACACAAAAGCTGCAAATCCCTGAGCATATGCTCATGTGTAACATCACTGGCAGTCTGCTGAGTGGAGAGAAATAGGTGCCGTTGAGCAACTTGGGTAAGAGGCACAGTAACGAGCTTGCCTCCAAGAAGGTGCTCAGCTGTTTTTTTTTCTTTAAGGCCTTGCCTGGGAGGATCCCTCAGGAATGACAGAGCTGATGACTCAGACAGAATGAGAGATTTAGTGCCGAATTTAGAGGGGAGCCTTTGCTTAGCACAGGCAGTGATTTATGTACTAGCACAACATCCAAAATCCAGACGTCTCTTTTTTTTTTGTGAAAAAATACAATAAAATCCAGAACAGGCTAGATGAATAAGCAGAGATCAAATAGGGACAAGATTCTGAAGAGAAGCTGTGGGTGCCCCATCCCTGGAGGGGCTCAAGGCCAGGCTGGATGGGCCCTGGGCAGCCTGACCCAGTGGGTGGCACTGCCCACAGCAGGGGTGGGGCTGGGGGGGCTTTGAGGTCCCTTCTAACCCAACCCATTCTGTGATTCTTTGAAACACAAGAACATATTTGGCTTCAGATTGTTTGCAATGACTTAACTTCAGCTATATTTCATTTCTGATATCCTCCTTTATATTATATGCAGGGAATTTTATGGCTTGTCCAAGACCCATTTAACTCAGTGGCAGTCTTGCAGTCAGGTTCCGGGTCCTACTTGGGCTGTGAACTGGTCCTGTAATGGCACAGCTGTAAAAACATATTAAATACTTCTCTGTATGCCTGTTTTTTCTCTACAAAAAATAATGTATTTGCAGAAGAATGGCGTTTCAGATCAAACAAAGCCATTTCCAATTTCAAGTTGAACTTGAGAAATAGTTACAACCCATTTATTTTTTTTTATTTTTTAAATAAGAGAGAATTTTGAAACTTTGCCATATCCAAGCCATCTTGCTGTTGTCTGTGCAGCGGCCTTTGCTACACTGTGGCTCAAAGGATAAAGCACAATCTGGAGTGCGGGAAGCTTAGGCACACAAGCCTTACCCTGCTTGTTTTGGAACAAAAATCCCACGCAGGCTCTTCGTTCTGCCAGGAGCAGCCCCCAGCCACCACCCAGGCTCACAGGGTCCATCCAGAGCCACGTGCTCCCCATGTCCCGGCAGGGAGCTCGCACTCGGTAGGGAGACTTGGATACCCACTGAACTGGAGAAAGAGGACTTCACAGGTCAGTAACTGAGACACTCTCTTGTTGGCCCAAGTGCTGGTTGCTCAGACATCAGTTCTCCAGGCGCTGCTGTGGGCAGTGCTCATGGGGGCAGGCAGGCTGACAAATGGCTTTCTGCAGTGCGGATGAGCAGATTCGAGTGAAGAGGGACGGATATCTTTTCCTCTGTAGTTTTATGAGCAGTGTCTAAGCTAACGTCTAAGGCTTGTGATCTACTCTCTTGTCTCTAGCCTCCTCTAGTCTTATTTGAAATGCTCAAAAATATATGTTTTTTTCTCACTAAAAAAACGATTAGGTCAATCTAGAGCATTTTTCCTTCAATTTTTGAGCTCTAACACCACACTGAAAAAGTGATTTTTGTTGCAAACCGAGTCCCACGTTTTCCTGCTATGAGGTGCACACTGTGCTTCGATACTAAGTTGTCAAATTCCACGGGACCCTGTCACCCTCCGCTTACCTCCTATTGATTCTGAAGCTGGGAGCTGCTGCATGAAACTGATAGGCTGACTGGGTGTTAGCCTGGGTCTTGAGGCAATTCAAGGGGAAAATGATCCGATGCGACAGTATCTGAGAACTCAGCATCCAGAGCATTACAATTCTTGACTAATTGCCAGTGCCAGGAAACTGGCCTTCTGTCAATCACAGCCACGGAGCAGGCTGACACGGTACTGCAGCGCACACACAGCTACCTAATCTGTAGCTTGCAGCAGACTTAATGACCATAAAGAAGATTTCAGAAAGAAAAAACAAGGCAGCGTCTATGGAAAAGGACAGATAATAGCCAATTCAACCAGGCTTCATTAGTGGAGAAAGATGGCTAGCCATGGGATGAAAAGAGGCTCTGATATTTTCTTGAGCTGGAGTCCTTTTGATCTTAAGCGTGTCCTGAGATTTGGGGTTGCTTTCTTAATCTTAAAATGATTTGAAATTTTCCTTTTTTTAGACACAGGCTGCCCCAGTCTGTAGCCTACTTCCTGCACCTGTGCGCAGCACAAAGATGTTATGGCTCTCAGGAAACAGCGCATTTGTCAGCATGCAGCCCCCAGCCGAACAAAGGGCTGGATTCATTAATGCAATATCAGACAGGAAAATGTCCCTCCCCTGCCCCTCCCCAGCTTCTGACTCAATCTGTCGAAACAAAAAAATGAACTGTCATTGGGCTCTGCCGCCTTTGAGGTTCCTCAGCAGATCGATATGTCTCGGACATGTTGATGGCCCCTCATTGGTACGAAACCGCACGAGAATCACAAGAATTGGGGCTTAAATTGCAAGCCTCGTTTTTTTATTCCTGATAAGGAGGAATAATACAGAACTGCTACCAGAGAAGAGACGAGAGAGGGTCTCTGCAGCGAGCAGTAAGCGTGCCGAGCGTTGCAGCCAGCTCCGCCTCGGCCCCGGCACGGCAGCAGGGCTCGGGGCCGAGGGAGCGCGGTGCCCTCCTGACAGGAGCTCGCTGCTCGTTAGCGGTGTTTGCTCTGCCTGACATGACATTTAAAAGCCCTAGACCTGTACCGCAGTTACTCGACATTGTCATATTCAGCACAACATTTAAGCAGTTACTCAGCTGGAGGCACCTAAGTAGTCCCAGTGTCAACAACAGGACTTCTCAAACGCTGCCGGTTATGCATGTGCTGGAGTGCTGAATCAGGGCTTCGGGCCCCGACAGCCTGCTCAGCCGGAGGGACCGCTCCAGCCTTACTACAGAGCCTCACAAGCACACGTGCCCCACAACGTAACTGCAGTTCACTGGACAAAATCATGCACGTGCACTCAGTGACCTGGCAGCATTGTGAAACTGAACGACGCCAGTGCCGCCCTCCATACCCATTCCTGTGATGAGTCACAGCCACCCGCATGGGACACGGCTCTGTCACCTGGCGTGCTCGGGGACCTGTCCCAGAGGCTGGCACATCCCGGCACCCCGCAGCTGTCACTCCATGGCAGAGCAGACAAGCTGCTTCCGCACTGCCATGTCGGTGTGCTGCCTTCCAGCCCCCTGCCAGAGATGGATAATTTCTGCTGGGCCAGAGCGCTGTCAGCCTGGCATCAGATAACTTTGCAGGCGGAGCGCTATGCCGGGCATTGCCTATTTTATCTAATAAAGACCTCCGTATCTCTGGCCTATTGCTTATAATTTAGCCTCCATAAATTGACTTGCCAACATGGTCGGTTGTAGGGAACAAAAATAAGATGCTGATCTTCATCTTGAGACTCCTTTCAGCTAACCTAAACCACCCCTCGTGAAAACAGGGTGAACAGAGGGAAAAGCATTTCGGCCATTAGAAACCAAATTTCAGCTTACCGTGCTCCTACCCTCTCAGTACTGTGACAAGAAGCAACACTTTGGTCATTCGCACACTGGCAGGAGATAATACTGCAAGGCTGGAGCTGAGAAGAAGTTTGAGACTGGCCTTACTTTCCCTTGCAGGAGGGGTGCAGCGCAGCCTGGCTGACCACACGTTTTAGCACAGGGCTGAGAGCAGCACAAGCAGCATCCGTATAAATGCACCGTATCCCCAGCCCTGCTATAAGTGTTAATTGTGCTTTGATAATTGCCTCTAAAATGCAGCTTAATAACAACGAAAATGCTTCCAGAGTTTCCTCGGTAGCAGAATTTATAAAAGGTGCTGCAGAAGCACGCTGGAATAGAAAAGAAAATTATACCTTCTAACCTGCGGGAGAAATAGGGGGCGAGATTTGTTAATTTTGGATAATTTCTACATTATTCTGCTGGCACAGTTTTAAACTACAGTCCTATAATGGATCTCCTCATACTTTTAGGGCAAAGATAAGAAAATTGGCCAAATAATGGCAATGCCCTTGCTGGCTCCTAATGCACCTTTTGAGTCTCGTCTGTTTATTTTAATGAAAAAACAAAGCTAGCATTGCCGTATTTCCCTCCCAACTATAACATTCCATGTTTGGATAAAGAAGGAACTGCTTTGGGGCAGAGCTGGGGGCTCCCCGCAGAGCCAAAGGCTGAATACTAGATTGCTGTACAGAAGCCTGTGGCCACCTGAAAACATCTTTTAACCCTAAAATTTGAGGGGTTAAATTCATCCTTCAGTTTGGGTTTCTTCAGCACACAGCACGGGCGTTAGGAAAAGCGGAGATGTTCAGATGAAAGTAAATAAATACTTTTTGTTTCTTAATCATAGCGTGTTCGCCAGGTATTTGACAACTGGATTGAGCCTTTAAAGTCATAACATGTTACCTGGAGATGTGGCTTGATTACAGCCTAGACGTGAATGTATAATGCCGATTTTCAGGGGGCCAATTAGATGCAGCATTTCACGGAGCTGTTCCATGCAGAGTGAAATTATGCCAGTGTGTATCCGTGCACTGATCGTTTTAGATTTTAGAAGCTATTCCTTAGCCTGATGACAGCAGCCAGAAGGATCTGACTCAGCACATTGACACACTTTGCCTTGCTTGAGGCTAACCAGTGCCTGGTAACCTGTTTGAACCCTCCCTCCCACCCCGTCCTGCGCACCCCCGTGATGTCGGGCAGCGCACAGCCCTACGCGTGCCCTGCTGTTGCTCTGCAATGAACCCCTCCAAACACCTGGGCAAGGAGAAGAGCATCCATGCACAGTCTGTGACCCTCCCCGCTCTACAGCCCGGCAGAGCCTAATGGTGCTTTTGTCACCGTTAGCTCGCATCATTATTCATTCTGCTCTCGGGTGATATGCACGATTTGGAAGTTTTCTCAATGCAGGCTAGTAAGACAACACTCTAAGGGAACAAGAAATAATAAAATTTTCCAGTTCCTTAAAATTCCAGAGATAAACAGTAAAAGTTACAGCAAGAAGCTCTGTGCAAACCCCAGGAGGTTCCTTAGCGCAGGCGAGACCCGGCCCTTTGCACAGAGATTCAGCACCAACTCACCCAGACACAGATGAACTAGAAGCGTCGCAGGTGTTTGCATCCTTTGCAACCAGTTTGGCTCCCACTGCCTGAGATTACTCATGCTCAGAAGGCAGTGACTTCAGGCAGCTCTTGGGAGACCTTTCACTCCAGCACTTTGTGCTGGTTAACGATTCCCCGGTTCAGCTGAAGAGCAGGCCGCCCGTCTCGCTGTTACAAAAGCCATCCCATGACCTTTTCCAAACCCGTTTTCTGAGGGCTGGATGAACTTTAGCAGAAACGTGACATGAACGTGTAGGACCAGCCGCACGCTGCAGTTTGGGAGGAGGCGAGAACGAAAAGATGTGTGACGGGAAGAAATCCCCCGCTGAACACGTTCAACGGGGATCGTTTTCTACTCGTTCTGTGGCACAAACTGCAGAGGCAATTAGGGGCAGGAAAAATTCCTCCGTGAGCTTTGATGCAGACACCTCCACACGAGCACTTGCGAGGCGGGTGTTTTCCATCGCCACTCTGGCAAACGCTGAGACATCCCCTGTGCAGATGCTGGTGAAAACCCTCTGCAGGCAAACCTCAGGGCTTTCTCTGAATGAATGTGCACGAATAACGTTTTGGACAGCTGGTGGCTCGAACGGAGCCTACCTAGTCAGAATTTCCAGCAGGGCTAGGAACGCTAGTCTGAAACAGCAGCTAAGAGGGAAAAAACACAGCCTGCATACAGAAATGTCCCGGTGGCCCTCCGTGACCCTGCCAGTGATAACCTTGCAGAAATACCTAAATACGGAAGCCTGTAAATTTCTGTATTGGGATTTCTCCCTCCTTGAGTTCTTCCCTAAACGGCGTGTGGGGAGCACTGCCTCAAGCTGTGCAGCCCTAATGCACACGCTGATCAGGCAGGGCTTCGCCCCTCCATGTCGCGGCTTGTGCTTTCCGTCTGCCCACCCTTTTCTACGTTTCTACGGCATTTTTTTCATTTTAAGGGAACGTCAGCATAGTGGCCGTGTTTGCATAACGCTGTGCGTGTGCCACAAGCCCACTGCTCACAGGGAATGCCCAGCGGAGGTGCTGGGAGCAGCAGGAGGGTTCCCTGCCGCGCTGGGGACAGGGGCACCGAGGAGCTGCTGTCACCAGGCACCGCGAGGCGCCTGCCTCGGAGCCGAGGTTTTACACCCCTCACGCATGCATATGTATTTTCTCTCATTACTGGCTTCAGCTGTACCTATTGCTACCAATTTGCGTCCCGATGCTATTTTTCTAGCCAGCCTCAGTGGGAAAGGCTTGTGCGCAGAGCAATATTTGCATGTCGGCGGGCCTTTCCTGGTATACATATCGTTAATACGCACATCAACAGGATGCCATTCATATTTAAACAGCGCTTTCTGAGGCTGATGGCATCACGGTCGAGGGGATGGAAATGTTCTGATTTGTATCACTTAGCGGAGGCTGTTTCCTTCGCGTGTGCTGGCCCCTGTCAGGCCGCAGTGACGAGGCAGCGAGGGTCACACAGGACAAGGCACTGGGTGCTTAACAACCCCCGCTCCCTCCCCCAGGGCCCGAGAAGCTTGCCTTGCCAGCTGATCTTCGCAGCCACTCGCCCCTCCGTTCCTCCAGACTACTGTGCTTCCTTTATACTCCAGCTCTCCTCTCCGCTCTCATTTGCATATATTCAAGGCCCTAAAGAAAAACAGCTCTGCATTAAAAGGCTATTATAGAAATATATGCTATTTAAGCAACAATAGAGCGTGCTTTCCATTGGGAGGAAAAAGAAAAAGAAAAAGGAGGATATTTTAATTCCAAATAAGATTTAGAAGGATGTCACATGTTGTTCGGGGTACTTTGGCTCACAGAATCTGTCCTTGCTAACGACTGCGATTTGTTGCAGCTTGCGCTGCAGTGGGTTTCTCCCTTTTGCTGTGTGTTCAGCCATGCCACTGCCACCTCTGTCTCCTTTCGGCGTAGAGAACTCAGCGTTTCCCTGTGCTGCACCCCTGCAGCTCTTTTTGCTCCCGTGCCACCCGTGCTGGGCAGTGTGCCACATGTCACTCTGACTTCTGCAGGCTGCCCTGGCAGCCAAAACCTTTAGTTCCTGGAAGTCACCACTGCGTCCAGAGGGACGCTTCTCTTCTGCCTGCAAGAGATAAGGCACCGGAAGGGGATGCACTTGCAAGAACAAGCAGTGAAAAAGCAAATCAGTTCCACAACCAGGCAGCCCAGCCCCATGGTGCTCATGGGGCTGCAGGGCTGCAGCCATCCTCATCCCAGCTGTTTGTGGGGACTCGCTGCCGGGTGTCCTCCCCCCACCTTCCTCCAGGCACAGCCCCTTTGACCTGGGATGGCATTCCCACCCATGGGGTGATCCTTTTTCACCGGGTCAGCGGGATGAGGAGGAGACAGCAGCACGGGGCTGGCAGGAGCAGGCTCTGCTCGTGAGTGCAGCCCTGCGTTAGTGAGGCCAAGCAGGCAGGAGCTTTGCTTTTGCCTAGGCGCTGATGAGCAGTGGGTAATGCATGAGGAATCCTAACGCTTTCCTCAGTGACGGAAGCACCGATGCTCTAAGCATAAGGGCAGTTTGGCTGTATTTTCAGTACACAGTTTTTAGCAGGGAGCAAAGAGATGGCTGCTTTCTAGGTGTGAAAATGAGAAGTGGAGGACTGCAAAGTATTGCTGGCATTCCTGCATTTCAGAAAGCAGCAGGCAAAGCAGACAAAAGGTCCGGAGAGCAGAAATAAGGCAGAGTCATGACTTGTCAGTGTTATTCTCAGGAGGAAAGAGGGAGGATTAAAAAATGAAACCCTGATACTCCGGTGACATACTTGCTAAACTTGTGTGTGAAACAGCAGGAACAACTGATCCTCCACCCTTCTGCAGGGACTTCCACAGACCATTTCCACAGGGCAGACCCGCGGGTAACTGCGCTTCATCATGCTACCAGGGAGCTCGTTCAGACTGAAAGCTGGACTATTGGTTTTTAATTTTAAAGCAGTTTTTCATTTTGATAGCTCCTCCACCTGACACGAAATTGCCACGGTGCAAATTGAATACAATAAAACTGCTAATCAGCCCATTAGAATATGTTGATGGTATAACAGCTATTAGTTGTTGAATAATGTCTCCCTCTGAATATTTTGAACTAAGCCTGCAAGATAACAAAATTCATCCAGATGTGTGTACCTTCCCATGAGCACAGTGGGCACACGCAGCCTTCTCTTGAAAAGCCATACAACTTCTTAACACAGTGACAACCCCATACAAATACCAGTAAAAGAAAACCTGTCTTCAGATAGTGAAATAAGCGATGAAACGCAAAGACAAGTAAGACGGGCTACACCCCAGAAGCCATTGGATCTGATTACTGTGTCTTTTTTGGGAACACAAAACCAATGACAGGCTCCAGTCTCCCATCATAAGGGATCATAAGGGATTTTTCTGACTCCCAGTACTGCTTATCCCAGGAACACCTCCCACGGTTTACCTCCCCAACAGGTAAAATAAATCCCTCTCCCGCATTGATGTCTTCTTACCCAGGTTTCTCCTGCTCTTTTCCAAGCCCTTGCCTGACAATTTCTTAGGTCCTTAATTCTGCTCTGCAGAGGCCACAAATCTTTCTCAGCAACCCAAGAAGAAGAGCCCCTAGCCTGTTCCTTTTAGGCTGTCATTTAATTTCTCTACCCCAGTGCAAGTCTTCTCTTGCTCTACTACTACAAATGACCAAAACACAAGCTTCTTTTCTTGGATGCTCCTTGGAGGAAAGATGATCTCCTATGGTGGCAACGTCCGCTGTCAGCCTTCTCCTGTGCTGATTCCTACGGGGCTGGAGGCTGCCATGCCAGGAACAGTGCCTTTATCTGAAGATGAAACTAGGAAGAAGGTAGCAGTGAATCCAAAATGTTTCTTGGTTTAATATGTTCTGTTAAAAGCTCCAAGTCATTATAAAATAAAAATTCTTCAAGTTGTTAAGGGGAAATTTGCTCCTATCCATAAACATGGGTTCTTTGTATCCTGAAGAATGTGATAATCTTCTAGGAGAAACACAGCAGCATAAGACCCTACAGTTCGGGGGACTTCAGATTCTGATAGGAACCTTGTGATTTGACATGGGTCAAAATGCAGACTTACCCAGTAAAGCAGTATTATAGAAACTCTCTTACAAAATGGTACAGTCCACTGTGAGAGCAACTGCTGTCAGAATCTTACTGACAATTTGATTTTAATATATTGGAAATGATAGTCCGGGAGGATTTGTAACCCTTGGGCATTTAAGAAAAATGTCTCTGGGTGCATCTCTGCATCCTTACACATCCAAACCCCTTCAAGGAATAGGCTCTCAGTGCACCTAAAGCTCACACAAACTAGCATCTGTGTCACTTGTGTTACAGGTTTCAGAGTAACCTACTTGCAAGAAACATTAGGACTCTATCACACGCTGTTAAGAAAAGGAACAATGCAGTTGAAATGGGCAAAGATGATTCAGTTCAATCTGAGGAGAGTTGCTTTGTATTCCCAGTCAGTTTAACAGCCCTTTTATCTTTCAAGGAAATTGTAACTGTGATTCACTGGGACAAAGTTAGCAACTTCTCTTTTTATCTAAGTCCTATTGCTGGTGCTTGTCACAGCCATTCAAGGACCTCCTGGGAATCAAAATGGACAATTGCATCCTCCTCTTTCAGCCAGCAAGAGGCTGGGTATCATTAACAACGCGTAAATTAACAGCGAATTTTTAAGGGAGTAAATGTACCCCAGCAGGAAACCATGGATGAAGAGACAGGATACACATTTCAGTTCAAAGTCCCGCCTGTGCGTGGAGGTCTGTGACATTTTCCAGTTCAAAATTAGACATTCATAAGTTCACTGCAGCAAGGTGCGCGTTATTGTTTTGGTCCATGGAATCAGTGGCCAGGAGGGAGGGTGTGGAGGGTGGCTTTTTGAAAATGGGAACGTTTTTCACAACGGAAAGAAATCCATAATGTGTAATAAATGACTGGAGGTGGTTCCCTGCCCTTGCTCTTTTCTGTGCAATACAGGTCTCAGGATGAGGTCTTTCAGCAAACTTCGCGTTAACGTAGATAACATAGCATCCACATTTTGCCACATTAATGTGAAATGACAGAATTTCTACTGTTCAGAGACTGTCTTGAAACCTAGCATGGCTCTCCAGCAGGAATTTTCTTGTTGTTGCTAGTTAAGTCTTACATTTTGTCTCCTTACAATTAACTCCACAGCTGCTGTATCACCCTAAAGATACATGTATTTTTAACCTTGTCTCCTTTCACAGAAATCTATGAGTTCTTATTACCATCTTCAGAAGCAGATGAGAGTGCCCAAAGGCAAGATGAGTCTAGGGAGCCTATAAGCAACTGTCCCATCCCTCCTTGCCAGTCAGAAAAGATCCAGCACAGCCTGCTACCACTGCAACAAGCAAGCTGGCCCAGCACTCATATTGCTGGTGAAATACCGGGAAATTATGTCAGGTTCTCTTTCAAGTAAGCTCACAATGAACGCTTTGAGCATGTAAAGCTGATTGCCAGGTGCGTATCCTGGCAGGGCAATGACAAACCCTGAGCAGCAGGAAGCTCTCCGCCAGCCCTACTCAGTCCATCTCAGTGGCACCAGTGGGAAGCCCCTCCTGGTAAAACAGTGCTTTGCTATGCCTCCCTGTTATCCTCCAGGAGAGCATCTCGCCCTGTGCCAGGCTCACCTCTTCCCAGCAGCATTTACATACTTGAGAAGCGCATCACCCTCCTTGCTGTCACTTAAAATTTACGTTTTTCTTTTGTCTCCTAGGTCGCTTCCTCCAGCCCCAGCAGAACAGGGCTCCGTTTGGCAGACCTTCAGTGGATATCGCTGTAATTAGAGCCTTTTCCTCCTGACTCTCTTTTTGCACATTTTATCACAGACTAACAACGTTTACCCTTTCTTTAGCAGCTGAGTAAGCTGATGAGCTCAAAGAGTAAAAGCAGAGGGTCTTCTCAGCGTAACTCGGCTAGCGTGGGTCTTGGAGGTAATAAGGAGGATGAAGAAGGCTTTGCCCCTTCTCTGAAGAGAAAGCTAATTGAAAACCAGTTATTTTCATGCTATTAAAGCAACTCAATCAGTAACAGGCAAGAAATAATCCTCTTATATAACGGGTCAAATAATAATATGTCATCAAGGTGCTTTTAACTTCATTAAAATTTGTCCCTTGATAAGTGACATTTTAATTATGTGATCAGGTAATAAAATAATACGTGCCTGAAAACTTATGTCCAACCCACACATTATTAATGGTCCTAAATTAACCCTGGCTGAGAGTGTAGAACTTAATCTTAGATAGCAAATCCTCTGCTGAACGTTTCTCACATGCATGTTTTAGAGTTTTGAACCTATGATTCAATTTGGCGAAATAACTGACATGGGGACATTAATCTAGCCCATAAAACAAACAATAAAGGTAACAAATGCTTTTTAATCTACACTGTAACGGTGTCATAATCTATCAAAATGTCAAGAATTTAAGGATTAGACTTCTATATTGCTTTAATGCAAGTATTCCCCCAAGGGTCTTGGCAGTTCATCTACACCCAAAGCTGTGAGGTGGGTCCCAAAATGGTGTAAGCACCTCATGAACCAGATAAGGCAGCCACTCCCCTGAGTTAAAGCACGTTTCTTTCAAGGCTGGATGAATTTGTCAATATGATTCTGCTTCCTCATCCCAGGCTAGACAAAAAGCTATTTCTCTCTTTTTGTAGGTGAAGGAAAAACATCATTTGCTTTTTTTTTTTTTTTTTTCCGCCAGCCATGGCCTTGTGCTTCAGTTACTCCCTTACCACTTCCCAGAGTACACATGGATCCTTGGAAAGCCCAGTGCAGCTCAGGCCGAGCACACTGCTTGCCTTTGGCAGGATGCGATGCACTGCGCTGAGCCTCGAGCTCCGCAGCCTCCATGCCCTGTGCATCCAAAGAGCAGCAACACTCAGCCAATTAATCTCTGCTGGTGGGAAGACGCTAAAAAACCAGGAGAGCTGACTTCTTAGGAGAGAGTTGGATGCAAAAAAAAGATGCTCATTTCTCAGTAAAGATTAAGCCACAGTTGGGGTGGTGGATGAACAAGGCATTGGAATGCAGAGCCAAGATGCACTATCAGAGCTGACTGGCTCTATGAGAGAGCAAGGCCAGCCTGAGGTGTGTGTGTGCTTCACTCAGAGGAGAAGACACAGCTGCACTAAGTCCTCCAAGGACTACTGCTCACCTGCCTCGTCTTCCTGGCTTCATCCAGGAAAAGGAACATCCTGTGGAGTGGAAACATCTTTGGCAGGGAGGGCTTCTGCACACTGGTGAGTATCCCAGAGCTGGCTCAGCGGGAGAAAAGTTGCAAGACATCCCCAGGGAGGCAGCGAACACCATTCTAACCTTGGGCGCTCTTGGGTGAAAGATGGCATAGACAGCATGGTCTCAGCTTCAGTGTAAGATTGCTCCTCATCTGCGAAAAAACAAATCAGGAGTGTTTTTTCAATGAGAGAGAGGTGTAGATTGTATAGATTTAGGCATGAAGAAGCCAATCTGAAAGTAGTATGTGTGTACCTTAACTTCTCAATCAGATATTTGAATATGACTGTCTGATAGGAAGGTGATTTTAGTGGATTTGAATTTTTATTTACACTAGCTTTCAAAAAAAAAAAAAGGATTTAAGAAAAAAGAATATCAGTGCAAAAAAATCTTTTAATCTGTGAACTTTTAAGACTGCCTGTGTTTAGAGATATTTGTTGGAGCAAAATCCATTAAAAAACAGAATGAACTGTGCTAGTCAGAAAACTCAGTGCAAGTCATAAACTCCAAAGGCTGAGCTCCAGAATTCAGCCACTGTGTCCTAAACAACGTGAGTCTAATCTAACGTATAAACATCTCCAAAGCATTCATCACTGTAGTATCTAGGCCATGTACATAGATTTCATAATATAGTGGGATCTGTCCAGAAGGGATGATCAATTTCCCATTCATCTGCTGTGCTGCCTATTGGCTTTGCCATTACATTAAAAATAATGGAAGTTACTCTCTGATCACAAGCATGTAATTCACAAATGGGCTGCCCCGATGTGATTTTAATGCAGGCATTCAGGTAAGATTTATTGTGTTTAGCTTTGCTTTTTTTGCAGCTCCCCAGACATTTCCCAAGAGTGGAGGCTCTGGCTACATCGCTCCATTTGCATCCTGCTGTTCCCAGAGAGCAAATGTGGGTACCGGCAACTCCAGGAGAAAAAGCTAAAACTGGAAGGACAAAGGCAAACTGTTTCAAAGATATCCACATGCATCTGCCACCCCTTTTATCCCAGAGAGCTGGAAGCTGCTTGGGAACTTTGATGTTCTGTGGGGAGACATAGATCAAGCAGGGATGCGCCTGGCCTGGCCTGGGGGTTGTTCTGTTCTATGCCTAAAGGGAGTATAGAAATCCCCACACCACCCAGCAACCAGCAGGATATGCTTTCTTCCAGCTTCCCCATCCCTGGCATTTTCTCTGGTGGCCTTTCTATGATGCTGGGTGTAAGCAAATGCAATGTCCCGGTGCTGTATGACATGGAATTTACCCCCAAATTATGCTGGCAACCTGCAGAAGACTTGGGTAAATTTATGCATTAGAAAGACAGGTGCCCAAAAAGACTCTTGCGGCAGTGTTCCTTTAAATTAAAAAAAAAAAAAAAGGCAGTGAGAGCAGGAATGGTTCTGAAGTGGAAAGTATATAATAAAAACTGTTATTTATTAATAGTGCTGCTGGAAACTCCCTGGAAACCATATCTGCCAGCAGCGATATCTGCATGTCAATCTAACTCCCTCTTTTCATTCTGGAGCAAAAAAGCTGCATTATTGCTCTTGCTGCTGTGATCCCCTCTCAGGCTGCTTTGATACATGCCTCTCCAGTTCCCTCCTTTTGGGATAAATCCCCTCCCATGCCATCTGTCTGATGCTCCAGCTTCTCCTCATGCAGCCTGAGCCGGAGGCCCCTTAGCACCCAGCCCAAGCCCACACCTACAAGCACTGTGCTGGGGGAGGTTTTGGAGGCCCCTGGTACTTCTGTCTGCCCTGAGGACCTCAGTGATGTCTTTGAAATTGCGAGGGACTTTTTAGGACCGTGGCCATGCCACCCCATGGGCTCAGATGTTGCCAAACACTGAACACGTGGCACGGCTCCTCTCCTGTGCGCAGGCCTTGCCTGGCCAGGACAGGTGGTGACAGGACCTGGTGTTTCCCTCACACCATACCCTGTGTATCTTCTCTGCTCCTTTAGAGGGTGCTGCCCTCCTGAGAGCTAGCAAAACTGCCCCGACCCCAGAGGACTGATAAAAAGAGGTTTAATTAGAGGGGTGGCTGCAGAGTGGTGGCATGTGTGGCAGGATGAAGGAAACAGTCGCCTCCAAAACCATGGGGATGCACACACAGTTAGAGCCACCAAAGTTACAGGGTAGCATCCTGACAAGACCCTTGCTGGTAGATAAAGGAGAACTTGACAAATTTCCAACTAGCACCACCGACCTGGTGGTGGGCCAACTTAGTGTCCAGCTTATTTCCTATGGTTGAAGTTCTTTAGTAGACAGCCTCTTCCAGGTGCTCTGATCTGGACACTGGTTTTGGAAGCATTTCCCCAAATCAAGCTGCATGCTCCGCTCTCCCCAGACATTAACTAGCAATCTGGTGCACTCCTGCAGCCAAGGAGCAGCGTGGCGGAGGCGCAGCTTCCATTGGAGCTGGAGTGATGAGAGCTGGATGCAGTGGAAAAGGAGCAGGCCTCAAGCAAAGCAGGCTCAGGGCACCTCTAGCGTACCAAAGCCAGTAGGCAGCTCCCAGGTGAAAGAAAGGGATGAAAGAGTAGGAAGTATGAGCCAGGGCCAGCATGGTACAGCAATGGAGAACAGGTATAACCAGGCACGTTGCCCAGGTTTGGGTAATAGCACCCTGCGGGTGAGGGCTGTGACACAAATGGCGGAGTGCTCGATCTGATTTCCTGTCAGACCGCAGCTCTTTGCATGAGCCTGCCTGCACACGAGCTCTGCTTGGCAGGGCTCGCTGCTGGGAGCAACCCGAGCACGGTGCGTTGGCAGCCTGCAGCCAGGCAGACGGCGCAGTCACCAATTAATAGCAGACAGCAATATTTAAACTAATCATTACAGAGATCAGCATAAAGCAAAACTCTTATTAAAATTAACAACGTAGTCACTAAAACTGATGCTGTTTCGCGCTGTTCATTAGCTAACAACGGAACCTAGCCAACAGTACTTGATCAGGGCTGGTGTTGCTTTTAGTCTTGTGTCTTCTGGAAGTAAGGCTGGTATGATTTCAAATGCTGTGTGGACACATTGCTGTAACCAACTGGTGTCATGCTAAGAGGGAAGGACTCCAGTTTTGGTGGGAAATGGCTCAGGGGTGGTCACTGCCGTGGCCAAACTGATGCTTGAGTGCAACTGCAAGACTCCAAGTAAGGGGGCAAGAAGAACTTACACCAAAATAACCTCTCCAGCACACGAAATTGCTAAGGACCTAATAACTTTTGAACCATTTGACCAAGTGTGAAAGGCTTTAATCACCCTCCAAAGTGTGCATGAAAAGGGGCAAACAGACAAAGCCCTTATTAATGTCCCTGCTGAAGGAAAGGCTGCTCTATGAAATCACACCTCCTTGAGTCCACGAGAGTGCACCCTCAAAACAAACGTGTCCTGTGCGACCAAATTAGCACAGCACGAGAGACATTTGATCACTGAAGAAATGGATTCCTGCCTCATATGAACCCATGATTCATTCTCACCTAGTCCACTGCAAAAATACGTTTTCTTGAAATGCTTTTACAATTTACCTTGCCTTCACAATAGTCTAGAAATGCATGCACAGTCATTTACCATGTCTCTTAGGGGGGAAAATTATTCAAATGTAGTTTCCAAGAGACTGAGTTGGTGCAAGAGCAGATGCTAAACTGGCAAAGAAAACTACCGTCAGATTTTTTTAACCCTTCTATCCATCTGCCTATCTATATTCTCCATCTGACCTCCCTCTCTCCCTCCGGTAGCCCATCAGACCCCTGTGAACCTTTCACTAGCAAGGTCGCACTTTTGCTAGGTGACTTCAGACTGTTGAAACCTTGGTCTAGAACATCACCACCAGCTGTACTGCAGTAGGGTTGGAAGGACCCAAAGAGGATCAAGGCCCTGTTGTGCTCAGATCTGCATAAACACCTGGTGAGAGACAGCTCCTGCCCTCATGGGGTTATGGTCTGAAAAGGAAGGCAGAGTGTGAAGGAAGTGGGAGACATGCAAGTGCAGTGCTCACGGTGATGCTAGGCACATAGCCTGCTAGTCTCTTGGTCTCTCCCCAGCCTTGGAAATTAAAACGATGCCTAGTTTTTTGGAGTGTTGTAAAATGCTATTTGCAAAAGCGAGCATCTATTTCCATTCACCTTGGTTCTGTGCCAGCGCTGCTCCAGGCTGCATTTCCCGAGGAGGTCCCAAGGCTCTGCAGGAATAGAAGCACCAGAAGATGGAAGAAAAGCCCTTGGTTGCTCACCCGCCCCTGTCAGAGGTGGCTGCAGCCTCACAGTAAGCTCATCAAGGACGAGCTGAATGCAGTGCAACCTGTGTCCTGCCAGGCACCAGCCTGGGGCTGGAGAGGAAGGAGGGACCGCATCCCTTTGCTTACCCTCATGATGACCTCAAAGGGAGGGCACATCCCAGCCATGTCACAGAGCACACACCTGTCTGGGGAGGGAGAGAAGGAAAGTTCTGAGAAGTAGAAAAATTATTATCAAGTGCAGCACAATATCGCCTCAGTCTGACCCTAAAGGAGAATAATGCATTCTCCTCTTTCCTGGGCAGTGGAAGTGTACCAGCAGCACAGAGCTGCACAGCAAGGACGAAGGACAGTCTGTCCTGTCCTATGCAAAAAAGTCCTCCAATTCTTGAAGCGAGGCTTCAGAACGGTGTGCGCGAGTTTGATTTGCATCCAGAATGGAAACACGCTTGCCAGCCATCAGGCTGATCTGATTTGAAGCAGCTGAGATATTAAATGCACTAAACCAGAATGTATAATAGCTGTGCTGGCAGACCTTTAATTATTGTCGTGCTTGTGGGCACTGATATCATTCAAATTAAAAGCTTTCCCCACTACTTGCATTTTTTTAATACGTTGATATATGCTGCACTGATGGATTGTCCTCTCTTGTCCTTTTCTCACAAAATGCTTGGCACAATTTGCCCCAGTGCAGAACTAAAAATTATTGGCACTCGGTTGCCATATTTTTGGCTTTCTTTTTGCTTTGTTTTAAAACAGGGACGCTGTAACTAGAAGAAAGATTTGATGAATTTGGAGGGGCAGCGTTAATCCTCAGCCACCAATCCTCCCTCTCAGAAAAAGCAGGAATGCTTCTTGTTAACAGCAAGGCCCAAGTGCTGGTCCAAACCGCCCGAGAGGAATGCCTTTGATAGTGCTGGCTGATGATATAGCAAAGATTCCTTGCTGTGTGCTGCACAGCTGCTCTAATTTTCCTCTCTCAGCTGGTCCGGAGACAGATATTTTGGGCCAGTTCAGCGCTGAGCTACAGCAGCAGAAAGCTCGAGCAGCTCCTCTGAAGCTGAAGCAGCGTCTCTCAGCGGAGGGCTGTCAGGGATAGCAGAACTTGGCTCCTTGTCTAGCACTGTGATAAGGCTGCTCATTGTAATTCTGGAACAAGTGGAACAGTTTTAAGCAGAATGAGCACAGTACCAGCAAAAAATATTTATCAGAGAAGTTGCTCACATCCTCTCTTGAGATGGAAAAGCCCTAGAACAGGCAGAGGAGTGTTCTTATTTATTTCCCTGGTTGACAGGCATAGCACATCACGTCTCCATTATATCTTCGCAGGAGATGCAGTACTCCTATCTTCATGTTGCTTCCAAATTACAGGCCCCGCCTCACCACAGCTGCTGCAAAACTCCTCTCAGCTGCATTCTGCAGCTCCCTTTGCTGTATGTGCTATGCAGCTAGCTCGTTTTATCTTGGGAGCAGCGGTGGACCGCAGTTAGAATGGGACCAGGGCTGAAACCGGGCGAGACAAGGCTTGTCTGCTTGTCCCTCCTCCACATCTCCCTGGCTCTGAGCATCAGTCTCCCTGCGTACTCCACAGCAACACTCTAGCTTGCACAGGAGGGTCACGCCTGCAGCCTGTTTTACCCATTGGAGACTTGCTCTGCTTGCCTGAATGCAGAACCAGGAGCCAGAAAACTCCCATGTTTGTGCTCTTGACTGCAACACTAAATCTCTCACCAGCCTCAAGCAATTTGCTTCACCTTTCTGCCTTAGTTTCCCCATGTGCAAAAATGAGATAATGTTTCCTTTCCTCTCAGGGATATTGCAAGGATTAATTAGTTAACTGGGTTTGCTTGAAAGGTGAAAAGCATTTTACATGTGTTAAGTATTGTTGTTTTCTTGGGAGGAAAAACACCCTCCACTCTATAGAATTGATTTCAGAAGCTCAAAGCAAAATAAACTAAAAGCTGAGAATACTGGCTAACTCAAACTGGGAAGACGTGGGAGAGCCGAAGAAGGGAGATCATCCTAACACAGTGAGGTTTGCAAACATGGCACCTTCCAGCCCTCTGGAAGCCAGGTTAGGCGAGACTGAGCAGCATGCAGTGGACACACAGGATCTTTCTCTCAGTTCCTGGCTCAAGCCCAACACAGTTAGCCAGCAGCCAGATACCCTGCCTGTCTGGTGGCCTCCAAACGCAGCCAGTCTGGCAGCAGGCCTAGCAGGGGCCATGCTGTAATACACGGTGTCCCAGAGGGGCTCTCAGCAGGGCAAACAAGGACAGAGCTGCCTCACGTGTGCTCCTGAAAGACACCAAGGAAAGACAAGGAAATTCAAACTTTCGCTACCCAGGCTTGATCCGGCCTTTGGGATTAAAGGCAGGATCACACAGCTATTCCTCCTGCTTTCACTAGCATTACATTAAATTAAAAGAATTCAAAAGTAAATGCCCAGCACCCCAAAGGAGCTGCTGTCGCAGAAAGGGGATGAGAACACGCTCAAGTGATTAGTATGAGCAGCAGCACTCCCTATCGACAAAATAAAAGGGAGGAGGTAAATGAAAAGCAATAACTCTCCTCATCTACCACTTAGGTAAATTGAGCAGGACAAAACCAATGACACCCGTAGAAGTGCCACTCTGAAACTTCTCAAGACGATAGCTGTTCTCTGGCATAGAGACAGCGTTAACAGGGTCTCCACAGTGCAGTCCTTCCAGATGTGCTGAAAGGGTAATCCCTGGATGCACGCTCTGTCCTACAGCAGGAAAGGTCAGGCATAAATGGGCTGGGCTGCCTACTTGCTCTGCCTGAAGTAAAATGGGGGAAGTTTATGCAAGCTAGGATGCAAGAGGGGATTTCAGTTCTATCTATCTGCAAGGTGCTACAGAGTCCGTGTCCACTGACACAACAGCCCTTGAGGGCAGGGCAGTACAAGCTGAGAAACTGAAATGTCCTTGGCTCTTTACAGCGCTGCCCAGCAACAATTAAAAAACCACTGGTATGTTATCAGTTTTGTTCTTCATCTAAAACCAAACATAGCATCATACCAGACACTGTGAGAAAAACTAACTTCTGTCCCAGCTGAAGCTAAGACACTTCTTGGTTTTATATCAGTATAAGTCAGGAGTAGTCCTAGAGGAGATTCACAAGGGCAAAGCTGGTGAAAAATGAGTGAAATCAAAAGGAGGTCTGATCTATAGAGATTGAAAGCTGATTTTCTTCAGAATGGAGGCTAATCCAATCTAAAACAGGAAGCTTCCAGATTTCAGGAGTTCTAAGAAAGAGTTTTTAGCTATAAAGAACCGTTCATTCCTGGCTGTCACAGGCAGTGCAGCTGATGAAAGCAATGGATGTATTGACTGGCTCCAGCTGAGGAACCGGCCAGGTGGAATTAACACTCTTCTAAAGAACAATCTTACATGAGCCTGCAGACAGAGAAATGTCCACGTGATGGGCCTCAGCATGACCTTCCAGGGGAAATATGGGCCTGAGGTGTGCTCTGTGTTCACAAATAGGAAGGGCAGACAGGAACGGGCTGTGAGGCATCTGCATGATGGCCACCCCGTTCTGGATTAGCTGAACAAACATCGGTGCTTGTGGACTCCCATGTCACTGATCTTAGCAAACGGTTCTTACCAGTGCTCAGCATGAGAGAAGGGGGAGAAATGTGGGAAATATACCTCGTATTAGGACACTGCTGGAGCCTGAAATCAATACCTCTGCTGTTCACAGAGCTGCTGCTTCTGTTTGAAGGACTCTGTACCTCTCTTTCTTGCAATTAGCTTTCCACACGCATTCGCTCCTGACTTTAAAATAATTTCCCCTCCATCCTGAAGGAAATTCGTTTTGTAAAGGAATCGCTTCCAGCATCACAGTTCTCTTCTTGCCTTGGCATGGCTCTGGCAGACATCTCGTGCATCCCAGCTTGCTCCAGAAAGCATTTGGGCCTTGCTGAACACCACACTTTGTGGCAAAGATTTCAAAGAAAGCAAACAGAACCAAAACTTTGAGTGCTAAAGCCCACATTTAGGCACCTGTGTGAGTTCTGTTTCTCAGCAGCGCTTAGCACGTGGTAGCTGCAGGTGACTTCTTTCCATTCTGTGCCACTTTTTCACACCAAGTCCCAACATAACGATTGTGGTTGGATACAATGGCAGGTGCACATTCCTCCTGGTAGGCTTGGATCTGTGTATCTGCATTCTGTGATGGCATTGGTCTGGCAAGGCTGACGGGCAGGCAAGTGAACATCGCTGGATCTCACGTCTGTTTAACACAAACAGAAAGCTGATGCCAGACCAGAATGTTACCACAGCACTGAGTAATTTCTTTGCTTCCTCCCGACCCATTTTCATTCACTCTTGCTTTAGGCTTACGCATTAATTGCATTCCACTGGAATTCTCAAGATGGGCTGTAAAGGAGACTCAAGTAAAGCAAAGGCTCTTGCTGGTGTAGCCAAGTATTTTGCTGTGTGACAGCTCTGGGTGAGCTCCAGCACAGGCAGCTGAGCTTCCTGTCCTGCTTGCTGGATGCTTCTTCTCTGGTCTGTTCTAGACCTCCCCTCGTGTTTGGGTGCCCTTGAGTTGTGGAGACATAGGACCCAAAAAAAAGGCTGGGAAGGTGGAAAATATGGAGATACGTTATCTAAAGGAAACAGAAACTACAGAACACTGCTAGTGGAAGACACAGTGGGTTGCAGAACTTCATCCCTGGTACAACTTCTTGTTCTGCCACTTGCACAAGGCCGGATTTGGCTGCCCAGAAGAAATTGTTTGTTTTAGCCAGCAATGTTAACTGGAAAAAGCAAACAGCAGTACTTTAATTTTACAAAGGAGAGGAGAAGGAAAGATCTCATTTCACATTTCAGAGTAAGGTGATTTTATTTAAAATATCGAACCTCCACGTGGTGTTGATCAGCACTGGCGCGGTGGCCAAGCAACAATAACTGGAGAAACCCGCATACGAACAAAACTCACACAGCTTCTGTGAAAACATGTTTTCCTACCTTTTTAAAAATAAACAGAAACCCAGATCTGTCTCCTTGACTTTTCTTTCTTTTGCAGGCAAGTCTATCTGTTGAAGAAGTTGTTATGGCTGCAGTCTGAGAATTCGCGTTCAGAGGATGCTGTGAGCCTGGCAGCGAAGTCGGGGCAAGGCGAGCACTTCTGCAGCACAGCATCAATATTCACTCAGTGCATCTCTGAGCAGCATGATTTTTTTAAACCCTCAGATTCAGACACGTGTACTGATTTGCTGTATATGACACCAATTGTTACATTTTATTCCCCTACACTTCGTGGTTTTCCACCATAAGGAATTTCAAAAATGTATCCCGGCCTGGCAGAGAAGTGGAATAGCTAATCACATACCATTATGCAACTGATATAAAAAAAACCCATGCTTTTCCAGATGTAAAAATCATGTATGTGTTGGTCTAAGTCTTGTAGTAAAATTCAACCCCACAATCTTTTGAATTCCATATATTCATTTTTATTTAAGATCTGGAGCTCAGGAGTACAGGGCAAAGGAACAGCTTTGAAAGAAAATTATATTTTATTAAGTTAGTGAAAATGCTGACTGCAGAGAAACTTTAAATAATTTATTTTTAAGAAACGAAAGTACTTTTATGTTCTGATGTGAAAGAAAAGCTAAAGCTTTGCTGTTTGTATAAGGGAGCAGAGGTGAAAAGTAGTAAAGTCAGTGAACTACTAACAGTCAGTGCCTTCTATGATCCGTCCTGGAACTGCCTCTGCAAAACACATATACCACATGCTTTAACTACTGAAACTCTATTGCTGAAGAAAAATAGAAGGTGGACTGGAAGTGCCTACTATGCCAGCAGAGAAGCTGGAGATATCAAATAAACGAAGAAAGTGCCACCAGACTCCCAACAGAGTGATGGAAAGCACATCTCAGTGATGGCTGAAAATCTTGGACTAGGGAATAGTACCAAATTGCTGATTTTCACTGAGTTCACCAAGCTTGCTTTTTGTGAACGTGGAAAAACTTGGTAACGGAGATGTGGTTCTGCATGTCTCATAAACAGCAATAATCTTTCAGTTTGGGGGACCACTGCCTTATAGCAAAGCTGCTGGTATCTGAGACAAATTCTGATATGATATACATCCAATATCCCGTCCATGAGAATTCAGCTTCCCTCCTGTATGTGTAAGTCCTCTGGCTTCACTCTCCTCCTTTCCCAGCTCGCTCTTCTGCTCTAGGTTGTAGCAGTATCGGAGAATTCATAGGTGACTCCTGTAACCCTCAAGAGGTTTTTAAATGCATTGGGCTAGTGGAGATGGGAGCCTGGATCATGGCGCAAATAATCATGTGTGGCCATTTCCCAAAGAACAGCATTCCCAGAGGTCTGGTGGCCTTGCGCACCTCCAGAGAGATGTCACAAGGGAGGGAGCACTTTGTCATAGGACCTATCTGAAATCCAGGCTTGGAATCTCCCAGACAGATAGCGAGCCTTGCTGTTCTCCTAGGTCAACCTCCAAGCTGAAAAAAAAATTATTTGATCTGTGGGTTGTCTGCTCAGACCGACGAGCAATTGGTCTGGGGAGAAAAATGTTGGGCAACCGTTCCCAGTATGTATGGAACAAGAAAGAACAAAATTTCCAAATCTTTGTCAAAAGCATGTAGACCTGCTGTCTGCTTTTCACTCTGCTTAGCAGGTATCCGCATCACTCAGCCTTTTACCCCAGAATGGGTCTTTGGAGGTTGTTCAGGGCGCGTCTGTGAAGGCTTTTTCTGGCACCCATCTGTGCATAACTAGCCTCCTCTGAACTCTTTCTGACATGCATTCAGATCAAGGCAGTCATTCAGATCCTGCTAGTCCGTCTCTGGTCTGGAAGTGAGTCAGCTCCGTCTGTTTTGTTCCTTTGAGGCATGTTGCTATTCAGCTCAGGGATGAGCGGGTGCCTGGAGGCACGGCAGCTAAGATGAAATAAGGAGTCAAGAGCAGCCTCTGTGCAACCTGCAGAACACCCTGTATGCAAATAATAACTCTGATTAGCTTTTCTTAACTTTGTGACTGCAATCGCACGTGTTAGCTATAGACACTGTTGTTGCCTCAGCAGAAATGGCATTGCTGGCTGAGCTGCGTTCTGCTGGTCGGTGAGGAAGGGAAGGATTCCAGCTCCAGCTGTGGCCTGCTATGGTATGCTGAGACCATACTGTCATCGGGATGATACGTACATGGGGCTAGTTATCAGTGTGCGTTATGGTTGGTCCTGGGTGCAGAGATGGCTGGTTGCTGAGCACATTTTGCTTGCCCAGCAGTCCCAGCAAACAGCAGAGTAGGACTTGCAGGGGAATGGAGGAGACTGACTGTGAACATCAAAGAGCCCAGCAACGGTGCAAGTGCTACGGTTAGATCCATTCCTGCTACAAGGATCATAGCAGGCCTGGGGCAACAAGCCCTGCCTTCATAGAAGGCCAGCTGCAGCTTCCCACCAATGGGAATCTGTGGGATTCCCTTCTGGTTCTACATCCTGGTAGTCGACAGAACAACGGGGTTTGCTCATGACATGGGAGATCTGGAGCTTCTGTGTGTGCTGCTCTTGGACAGGTGTACTGCAGATGGGGGAATGAGAATGTGGGCCATGTGGCAGCCCACGTTGGGCTTGCATGTCCTGTACTTGGAGGCCAGGGCTATCCTACAAGACCTGTGCAGACCAGACATTTTGGTTTTGGCACTCTTGTACTGCTGAGGGTGTTGAAGATATCACAGAATCACAAAATGGTTGAGATGAGGCCACTTGGTCTGACCCAGAGCAGGGTGCCCAGGAGCATGTCCAGGAGGCTTTTGAAGATCTCAGCCTTTCCTCATCGCAGGGATGCTCCAGTCCCTTAATTATCTCTGTGTCCCTTTGCTGAACTCCCTCCAGTATGCCCATGTCTCTCTTGCAACACTCATGGCTAGGGACTTTTAGAAGTTACTGAGTGCATCACAGGTGTGCTTTTAACCTGACAGAGTAGCCAGACAGCAAGTATGAAATGAAGAAAATATTTTGGAAGGCCATGTGTTTCTTCAGGCTTAAGCGCTTGCCTTCCTCTTTATCCTGCTCACACAGTGGTATTCTCATTTAACCAAAATCAAGTAGAAAGCTAGCATGGTCTTCTGCTAGCAGATCCAACTAAACCTCTCTCTATAAATAAGAGGAATGTTGAAGAAAAAGTTTGATTTTGCAGATTGTGTGGCTATTATAAAATCGGAGCTCTTCCGTAATAACATTATGGAATTTCATGTCATGGTAAGTTATATGCAGAATCTGTGCATACCAAAATTAGAACATGCATATAGAAGGTTTTGAATTCAGCTTGCCTCAGGCTGAAGGAACTGCATTTTACAGTGGAGCTCAGCCTGTGTTATGTCCATCAGCTGCAACGCACAACTCAAAATTGTGATAAATTAATGACAGGTGAGGAGCCAAAATGTAAAGTTTTTCCCAATGAAGATGTATCATGTCCTTTTCTTCTACCTATATATTATCTGCTCTACAAGCAGCTCAGAGCCTTGATCACACCTATTCAGATCATTTCCTTGCTTGCAGCAAAGACACTTGGGCAGAGAGGCACATCACTCCTCATCTTCTTTTTGACTTGTCTCACAAGAGTTTTCTGGTAATGCTCTAATACTTCCAGGCCTGTCCAACAGAAAAGCAGACAGATGGTGTAAGGGGGAATCTTGCTCAACAACCCCTGCCTAGAACATAACACTCAGCTACTGGCTAAGTGGCTTCCTTTCAGTTAATGTGAAGAACTGTCCGTGTTCTAAAACCCACTCAGGCGGAGGCATGAAACAACCTGCAAATGGGCTGCAGGGGATGGAAAACTGAAGTGAAAAGACCTTGGAGTGAACAGGTGAGTCATTTTGTCTGTATCCTGCCAGGCTCTGACATCGCTTTGCTGATGAGGAATCCTTTACCAGTACATTTGATCAATGTTAAGAGGGAGAAGTAAGGGTTTCTGGATGCAAATACAGCAGATTTTCATAATAAAAGCACATTTATTACCTTCAATTCTTCTCTTAAATACCTAGAGCAGATGCAGAATATTGTTGATTCATACTAACCACTTAAGCAATAACAGTTGAGGCACAGGGCATTTCCTAGGGATTAATGAGTAGCTGGGAGAGTTGATGGCCCAAAGCAAAGCAAAGGGCCATTAACCCCAACCAGGCATTAATTCCCTAGGAAATGCCCTGTGCCTCCACTGTTATGTGCCACTGTGACCTCCATCCCCTCCTTGACACTGTTATACAGAAGAAAATAAAATCTTGAGGAGCTTGCTCCTGCTGAAGATGGCTATTTCTCAGCCTTGTGAGTTCCTACCCAGAGCAAGAGAAACTACTCACGCTCAGCTGTGTTCCTGCGTTCCTGTGCTGCAACCGCCAACCAAGAAATATTTCTATAGATCCTGCTGAAGAAGTGCTTGTCTGTTCAAAGTGCTTGGATAGCAGTGGAGTAAATTCTTCTGTTTTGAAACAAATGTTTACAAGCCACAAGGAAAGCAATGGGCAGTGCTCTAAGAGATGGGCAAGGGCCATACAGCCCCCCACATCAGAAGTGCAACAACGAGCTTTCCAGAAGAAGGCTCTTGGAAACTACTTCTTGTTTCTCCCTTTTGGAGGCGCTGTGTGTGTGCGTCTCTTTGGAGTCTCAGAAAGAGCAACGAGATGGGGACATTTTCCCACTCCAAAGGCAAATGCAGTAGATCCAGCAGAATGGTGTTTAGAAGAGATGCATGGCATCTTCCATGGTAGTGGTGGCAACCCCGTCCATGGTAGGGAGTTGGAACCAGATGATCTTTAAGGTCCCTTCCAACCTAAGCCATTCTATGATTCTACAGTTCTATGATGGAGGATATGAGTCACAGCAGTAGCACTCTATGGAAGACAGCTGCTCCTTTAGAGCGCGCAGTGCCGTGGGTGACATGGTGACCAGCTGCACAGCGTGTGCATGCAGAACAGAGCAGTGTCTGCCCACACCTTGAGCACCACCCTCCTCCTGGGACACCATCCCAGAACAGCAACATCCTTAGGTCACTGCTGCAACACAGAAGGAAAATCTCTCAGAGCTGCTGTGGTTGGTTCCCTTTCCCTGCAAGTGACATTGATCAAAATACCTTCCTCCTTCAGAGAACGAGTTTTCCAGGTCAGATTCATACAGTAAGATATTTTCAGAGCATAAGCTCTGTGCCAGCTCACAACCTGCATAGCTTGAGTTAAATTAGTGGGATTATCCAGAACACATGCCATTGCCTTTTCTATACCCACTGGTATTTGCCATGGTGGTCAAAAATACAATTGAAAATGAACAAGCTCCTGCAAATTAAACATTTGCTTAACCCCTTATTTAAACGAAATGCAAAATTAAAAGAATTTATATCAAGGCATAAAAGTGTTGCAAAATAAAATAACATTCAGCAATCCATTGCCAATGCTGAAGTTCTAGTCAGGTGAGCAAATGGGTTCCCTGGGACAAGCATTTGCTGGAGCAGCAAATCAGGTCTGGAAGCGGTAGCCTCTTTGCACATATAGAATATTTCATCACTTTATTTTATTCATTTAGCTCCATTCAGTAAGTTCATTTCAAGTCAAGAAGGCACAGAGAAATTAACAAATAAATAAATAAGGGAAGACTTCTTTTTTGTCCTCCAATCTATGGATAAAAATATAGGTGTAATGAGTGCTACTATTTCTTGGATATGGCTTAGTCCAGCATCTGACAATTTAATTATTAACAGTAACAAACCAGTTACTTATAAACTTAGAAAAATGTCTTTTTTTTCTTTCCTTATGTGTCTACCTCATTTAAAATAGTTTAAGTAACAAAGAATATAAAGCTATTTTTTTTGGAATTTTTCATTGAATTCCAGCTTTCATTCAAATACAACTTCACAGAAGAAAGAAATCAATTTGAAAATAAATGAAGCATCTTCCATTTTCCAAGGTATATATATGACAAAACTAAGGTTCTGCTAATGCGATTCTTAATTTATCATCATAATAAATGGACATAGATAAGTATTTTTGTTTCACAAGAAGACAGACCTCACCGAGTGCTCTCTCTTGTTATAAATCAAGCTGTTTTTACGGTTACCAAAGCATGAAAGCTAACTTTTCATTAAAAGTATAGCTAGCATAACTTGCAATTGCAAAAAGATACAATCAATTACTTGAACCAAGATTTCCTGCTTGCTGGTTTAAATCTTGATTTAAATCAGTTCACTGCGGGTGCTGGAGTTGGCTTACAGCCTTCAAATAATTGTAGGGAAGAAAGGAAACTCTGCTGAGACACATGCCGTAGCTATAAATGTAATATTTGCTGGCATCTGAGGCTGCAGTGACCTCTTTATACTCAGAACCTCTGGTCTGTAGGCACTGGCAGACTGGGTAATGCCTCTGAATTGCACCAAAGTAAGTGACTGAGGCTAAGTAAAACCACAGTAATTGGTACTTGAATGTTGTAACGCTGACCTAAAATGGTGTGTACAGCTGCTGAACGCTGTTTAACAACAGATCTGTTGGACAGATACCTGCCAAGTTCATCTTTCAGCACAGGACAGATCCTGTGATCCCTGACTTTCACAGGCAACAGATGCAACCTCCAAACCACGGGACCAGGACACGTGAGAATCACTGTGGGACAGCCAGGAGAAGAACAGAGAAGCAGAGCCATAACACCATAAAAGAAAAGTATGGCTACAGGCACAGATAGCAAGGGAAATCTGCACAATGACAGTTCATAAAGCATATATGGAGAGACCGAAGACACAGAGATTGCAAAGTGGCACTGGTAAAGCAAGGTGGTGTAATCTGCGCCTTCCCATTTTCTTCAGCTCCCGGTGAGCTGCCTCCACAGACCAGTAGTTTCTCCTTTGCTGGTTATGTCAGCAGTCTCCAAATTCACACAGACAGTAGCATGCCTACAGCTGGTGTATAGGCTCAAAAATAGCTTCTCAATTCATCCAGCTGCTTCAGTGCTCAGTCTGTATGCTTTGGATGGTTGGGGCTACATTTGCATTTGTCTGCTTTGTACAGACGTCATGTCTGATTGTGGTTCACAAATGAGTCTTGGTCACTGGTCTGAGAGCCAAACATTGCCTTTTCTAGGTGGAACAGGCACTTCCTAACCCAATTCAAGAATGGCTTTGTCAGCAATCACCTAGATTACAACATGCATTACTACAAAACATTTTAAAAACCATGTAACGGTTAATCTACGCTACCTACAAGTAGTATAAGGCCAGTTGTGATTTACAGCATGAGTTTAAAAGAGATACAGCATCAATGGCATCGCGCCTCACGTCAGTCCCGTGATGGCAAATGGAACCTCTGCGCCATGCTTCCCCTTGCTTCCAGCTTCCCTCAGTTCATGCAAGAGACCTGCACAGCAGGAAGTTCCCCTTGCTGGAGATAAAGTTTTGCTGGTATTCAGATGTGGCTTGTTCTGGTATGGATGTTCCCTTAAGGAATAAGGAACAATGATGCCACCTACATTAGGTATTGTTCAGATACAAGCACACCCACAGCCATAGTTTTGCAGATATGACACGGTGAACCCCACAACTGACATAGTTACTTGTGCAACTTTTCAGTGCTGATGAGGGCAAAGAATGACCATATCTACTCTAATAGCAATTTAACCCAAAAAGTTAAATCAGTAATTTCAGGGGAAGTGGAAGGAGAGATTTGGGCACTTCTGAACAAAACTGCACCCAGGAAGCAATCCTTGCCTCCTCCAGTAATATCCTGATCGCTTATGAACAAACCTAGTTGTGTTTGATGCCTGAAGTGTAGTTTGTGAGCAAGCAGCCTATGACAGCTGGGGAATACAGTACCTATCAGAGAGCTCTCCATCTCAGAAAACCAAATCTGCTTTTCTCAGAATAAGACGGCAATCTGATCATGGCTTGAACAGAAATGGCAGGTATACAGTAGCATACGTATTACTCTACACACCATAGAAGAAAAGAGAAACTCTCTCAGCCTGGCCTTCATACTGAAGCTCTGACAACTGTGGTACAGAACTGATAGCTTTTTTTGCATAAGGAACTAGAATAATTGTTGATACACAGCTAAATCAAGAAAAGAACAAGCTTTCTTTTTAAAGATTCTGCAGTGCCTATGGACATTTTTTCAGCCTCACGAAACTGTTCTCTGATGTAGCTAAATATTATCTGCTTTACAAATAGCTATACCGTGATACAGGAAGACACTCCATCACATGGTTAGTGGTGCTAGATGCCCTACCAAACACTTCACTTTTGACACGTGTATTATAATATAACCTTTAGACAAGGCTACCATCTCCAGAATGCAGAGATATGTTTGCAAAAATAACAGCACTCACTTGACACCACAGCTGAAGTCAGTGGGATTTCTTTAAGGTCAATAAACCCCAGAGCATCTCACAGGCTGCAGCCCCTATTCGCTGCTTTAGAGCTCCTCAGAAAGGCAGACGGGCTGTGCATGGGAAACGGGTCTTCTCTGTTTTCAGGTTTCCAGCAGGACTCAGTGGAATGGCCAAACTCGTTGCTGTTTGAGAGGTTCCATATGGCTGGAAAAGACTTGCTTTTCCCAAAGGTTTCCCTCTACAGCAATCTGCCTAGGCTGTGAGGGTCTGGAGGAGGCTCCCTATGGAGCTTATCTGTGCTGCTCCTTGACTGCTGCACAGTGGTGGGATAGGCTTTCCAAGCCTTTAAGAAGCATGCTGGGCCAAGTTCTTTAACAGCCCCACAAAATCCTGAAACCAGCACTCAGAACCCAGGTGACAGTGGTAACCCCCTGGGACAGCTCTACAGCTTATCTGTTATTAAATTTCAATCCTTCATCGCCTGTGACAAAACAGAAGCCAGAGGGTGGATACACACGAGCATTTCCAAGAGCCTGCTTGTGTGATAGTTTGCTCTGTAGCGGCTTAAATACAGACCAGAATGAATGCTTAAATCAAAGCACAAACATCTTTGGCCTCGGGGTAATAAAAGCATTTTAAACATCCATGGCCTCAAGGTACAAAACCAAATATTTGCTAAACTTTCAGACTTCAAAGAGTTGGCTTTTTCAAGGCAGTTCCTTCCTACTGCTTCTCAGGGAGGCTTTTCCCTTTCTCTGCTTCCCATCCTTCGGGAAGAATATAGCCAAGAACCAGGAGCACAGCCTCTGTCTCCCATTCCCTCTGCGTCAGTGGAACGACCATCTCAGCTCCACAGCTGCCAGCCAACACTGGGAAGCAGAAGGAAAGCAGGATGAGAGAAACCCCATCCTCTGGCGATGGTGATGGCTCAGAGACAGCTTGCATTGTTCTCGTGCACTGAATTAACTGCACAGACCTCAGGTAAACGTGGATCTCTTCACATCTGCCACAAGATCAGGACGCCTGCTGCTAATATATATTTTTCCGTGCCTGGCACAGCACATCTTCTCACTTGGTAAGAAGGAATGTACCTTGCAAGGTGGCAAGAATGAAAAAAATGTGACTAAACAACAACTACCACCACTATTTCTCTCAGCTTCTAGGTCTGGTCAAGATGCTGGATAGGATTAGGCATGACACAGGGCTCGTGATTTATCTTCTTTTCATTATCTTTTAGTGCTTACGCTAGCCTTTGTAAACTGTCAGCTCGCTCATCAGTTCAAGTTAACCTCCCTCCATCCCCTGAAGCACAATACAAATAACCTGCCAGGAACTCACCCTGCCCATGCAGCATCAGGTCTTCCTCTTGGCACCCGGTTTTAGGCAGCAGCAGACTGCCCATTAGCACCATTTGTTCCAGTTCCCCCATGGCTGGCAGCAAAGTCAAAGAGAAACGGAAACCGATGTCACAGCTCAGTGACCATTTCCTTCAGCCTCGGTGCCAACGCAGGCTGACCCCACACCTTGCTGCCTGCCCCTACACCATGCTACTCCTCAGCTGCGAGGACAGCTCTTCGTGGCCTGTACTGCCCAGCCTAGAGCCTGGTGTTAGACAAAAGGTCTACACATCTGACACCTGATCTGCACTTCCCCTGGGGAACCACAGCTTGACAGACAGAGTGAGATTAATGTCAGAGTGAACCAAGTGTCAACGGGTCCTCTTCCTTCACCGAGTGCAAACCAAGCAGTTTGGACCCGCAATATCAAAACTTCAAAAAAACTTTTTGAAACAGAACACTTCAGCTGGAAATATTTTAGGACATCCCGTCCCACTAAGAATCTCATTTAAGTTCAGCTTTCATCCTGAGTCCAAACGGAAACAGATTTTAAACATCTGAATAAGGCTGAGCAAAAAAATCTTATTTTCGGCAAAGTCAGGATGATATTTAATATCAAGTATAAACGACAGCAGGGACAAGCAGAGTTTGCACAATATATGATACACAAAGAGGATGAAAATTCAAGGGTCAAATAGGTATTATCAGTTTCACACGAATCTTGTGTAAATGCAGTAAAGTGACATAGCAAAATATGCTATACAATATAATATTGTCATATCATATTGTCATACAATGTACATGCAACAATTCTAAAATTTCATAGCTACAGACATAACATTCACCACTTGCTCCTCCAATATGTCAGGGTAATTCTAGTATTAGTTTTCTCACAAACACTCAGAAGTAGCTTTAGGGGAACACTCTTGGATACCAGAAATGTTGAAGGCATAACTTCTTTTCAGGAAAAGTATATGCAAAGAGACTAGATCTGTTAGAGGAAGGTAAAAAAGGATTTTGCTCTTTTGTATTTTCTTAGCAGACAAGTAGATTATAATTTGATTGCCAGCGATTGAAAGTCTCAAATATTTTATAGAAAGAAAAAAAAATCACACAGAAATCTCCACCAAAAGAAAGTCTTTCTTCTTTCTGTAACCTATCTTGTCATTGTCTTGATCACAGATATAGGTGTTTTGCATAAGAAGTACTCGTGCTATACAAGGACTTCTAATAATAAATCCATGTGACCGCACGGATGCAGTCGCAATGCCACAAACACTGAATACTTAACAAGGTATTGGGGGAAAGCCACCAAAAAGAAGTTAGAGTGGCAGAGAAGAACATCTGGATGAATTATGCATTTAAAGAAAATAGGGTAGAGGAGAAGACCACGAGAGACTCAAACTTAGACCAGAAGGCAAAATTACAGTTAGTCATTTCTGACGTTTGTTTATCCCTCCTTGAAGACCCACCGCCCTAACTAAGCTACTACAGCACTTGCTATTCTTACCTCTAACTGCAAGACTGGAAGGAAGTCTCTGCTACTACAGTTACATCCTGCCTGCCCCAGCCCAGACTGGGTGAATGAACTGTTCCTTTTTCTCTTCGTGACAGACTTTCCACAGGCTTCAGTGAGAAACTGAAGGCTGAAAAGAAGGAAAGTCATGATGGAGAGAAAAATGGTTAAGCAGGACAGGGCTTTGGGGGCAGAAAAGCTGAATGCTATTTATCCAAAATAAACAAAACTGCCTTTATGGAAAAGCACTGTGAGTTACTGAAGGAATGAGTGGGGAATATAGCAAGGCATCAGAAAGAAATAAGATCAAAGATTTCACAAAACATAACTTAAAAATTAATTGTGTTAGGGCAGGTGAAGCAAGCACTTCCTGAGCGAGAACAGACACACAATAGCATGCTGAAGCTTTGCTGGAAGTGAGCTGTCATTACTAACATTAATGTTTTTTTCTCTTTGGTGTGCCCAGAATAAAAAGTGCTTGGATACATGCACAGCATCTGCTTCCCCCCATTGTGTTCCAATGCGAAGGGAGGATAAACATTAACCAAGCTCAACACAAATGAGCAGCAAACATTTACCTTAAAAAACCTCTGTGCTCGGGCCTGGGTTTGGAAATCTCTGCACTCACCAGGCCTGTGGGAATGAATCATTTTTATGTTAACTACCCAGTGATGTTCACCGCACAGTTTCTTATCTGAAATGTGGGTGTCCAGAAAAATATTTCTTAATCAAAACACCGCTTCAGCTGAACCTGTGATAAGCAAAGTTAATGGTACACAACCCCAGTAATAAATGCTTGCTTACGAAGAAGATGCCGCATATCTTATCTCTCAGAATTATGGATCTCTTTGTACCACTCAGGGAGCTCCTGGAAACCCATCCTCACGTGGGAAAGACGATGTAAAGAGCCCACGCAACAGAGATTCTCACTCCAAGTCTTCTGCACTGGGAGAATAATCCTTCCACATTCTGAAGCTCAAGAGCTTGCAGAGCCTACAGTCAATGTCCTACCACTGTTACTGAAATAAACTGCAGCTCTTTCTGTGGTCTGCTCTGGGAGAACGATGGTTCCTGCGGTGCAGCTCCAGCAGTGCCGTGTTCACCTGTACAGCACCATGGTGTCAAATGCAGAGACTGAACCTTGCCCAGGGCTGCGGGCCGGGGTTTTGGGTCATCCATTCTTCTCTTCACAGCAGGATGTAATTCTCATAAGAGCTATATAAACTGAATTTGAGTAAAATACACCTCCACATTTGCCTGACTTTCCTCCTCCTCCTCGCTGCTAGTGTCACAAAAGGCTTAAAATAGCTTGTGACACACCGCATATATATCTATGGCATATATTTGAAAGGGGCAGAGGGAAGAAGGTTCAGATTTGAAGCAGTGTTTATAAGCTTGCAGAAACCACCGGCACCGTGCTTACGTAGCTCAGGACCGGCCTTCTCCTGAAGCCAGAGGTCAGAGTTTTAATTCCACGGTGTCTTTCAATTTTGCTGTTTCAGAAATGTGCATTGTGTTAAGAAATTACGACGCTGTATCTCCTCGTCTCAAGGGAGCTGGCTTTGTTCAGCGCTCTGGCAATCTCTAACTGTGTCCTTTCAAGAAAAAACCCTCTTGTACCTGCCACTATTTTTAGTGTGTGTTTTTGAAGGAAGGGCTCTGACTATAATCTTTTCATCTAAATGATCCCGAAAGACAATCTCCAGTGCAGACACTTACTGACATATGAAAATGACATCGTGCTCTGAACATCATGTCTCTGCTCCACAGGCCAGTTCTGCAAATCTACCACAGTCTGTGATTCAAGAAAGCAGGCCTTGTCCTTTCACATACAGCTCTAATTCCCTCTTTCCTGTGACAAGCCACCGAAACACTAACTCATAAAGGCTGTAAGATTGTTCATTTGCTGATGCAAAAGACTCCTGGTATGAATTTTCCAGCTTTGGCAGCTTTTCCTATGCTGCCCTGCAGTGGGAAGCAGACTTTGCTCAGCAAGGTGATGTATTATGAGAACCGTGTAATCCCTGAAACTCCTTCGTGAGATTGAAATAAATTCTGTTTCACTTATAACCGTGTTTGCTATTTTTGTTAAACTGCCCCCTCTCAGGCCCTATCCCAAGCAGAAATCCTGTCAAGAAAGATTATTTTCGGCCAATTCTCCTTCAAAGAGCCACAGTCCATAATCTCCCTTATAGAAGGCAACCTTCAGGAGCACAGTAAAGGATGTTAGTGGTAGTTCCTACAGACACCTCACTTCCTTTAAAGGCAACAAATGAAATACTAAAAACGAGGTAGCCTTTAAACGAGTCACTCACCATGAAGTCTGTCTCAAAACACAGACAGTAATCAAAACCAGAGCAACACGGGGGACCCTGGCTTTACAAAAACAACCTTTCCTCTATACCATAAATTTCATAAAAGGCCTTCAAAATCCACAAGATTAAAACTGCTTCTCACTTAAAGAGGAAAAAAAAAAGAATTCTGAAGTCTGTGAGCATTTCAGGCTCTTTAAAGGAAGCAATGTGGCAAATTGTAGCCTTGTGTAATTCCATTTAAGTAAGCCATGTTAAATACATATGGCCTACAAGGTTGTGGGGTGGGAATTTAGTAGGCTCTAGAAATTCAGAAACATTTTAATCTCCTTACTATCACCTGTAAGTGGGATACCATCCCCTGTTTTTTCAGCACTAAGTGGCTTATCAACACAGACTCTCAAAGAATAGCTTCAGATTTTGCTATGTACCCTGAAAACCTTCACTTCGAAACGATGCTTGCTGCTCATTAGTGTAAGCACCATATATACACGAGTATGTATGTATTCATAAAGAAAATATAAACAGAAACATCTCGGTATCATTCCTGCCAATATCTGCCTATAAAATTGCCATGAACTCTGTGAGGACTTGGGTAGGTCTGTGATCTGTCAGGTATTTGAAGAAATACTTGGGGTCATTTGTCTTTGCAGTTGGAATAGCTACAAAAGGAGGTGCTGGCAAGGATGGTTCTCAATAGTTAAGCCATACGTGAGACATGTTAGGATGTACATGAGACATAAGGTACCACACATCCTCCTCTCCTTAAGCTCAAAGCGCTGGTAATGACTTTTCCCTCTTCCTGTTTCCCTTTGCCCCTGGCTGCCCTCTGCAAGTTTCTCTGCACATGAACTCTGTATTGTCCGTGCTGCTGTAATAAAACTGCAGGCAGGAAAGCAAAGAGCCACCTAAACAAGGAAAAGGGAAGGCAGCCTGCAACTGGATTCCCTCCTGTGCAGCACATCAGCATCAAGTGCCAGAGAGCTAGTGCGGTGCTGTGCTCATCAGCCAGAACAGGGCTGATACACTCCCTGCAGCCTGAGACTACAGCCAGCTACGATTTCACTACTGTCAGTGTTTTATATATACATACACACACACATATATATACATGCATATATTCTGCAGTTCCGTAGTTGTGAAAATCATTCCAATGCAACCGTGCTGTGGCATTTTTTCCCTTAATTATGTTTCTGGTCTTTTCCTTGCAGGGATAGCCTACAAGCCATAAGCTGAATGCAACCTCATACAAGCATCACTGCCAGCATATTCAGGGAACCACCAGCATCAGCCTGAAAGGCTCAACCTATCCCATTCCTCTCTCCAGGGACTCATTCTATCAGGACATTTTCAATAGAAACACCTTTTGTATTTGACTTGAACAGAAGCAGATTCAATTCTTTCAGTCTAACTAACTAAACAGGTCAAAAATACATCAATCATATCAATAGCATGGGCACAAAATTATTACTATTTTTTTAAATAAACACAGGACTAGTAAGGATGTGGAAACAAAATGTCCTATTATCACAAACATCAGAACATTGGGAAGAAATGCAAAATTAACATGCGGCAAATGCTGTAGTATAGCTGCCAGGCTTGGTTTGAATGAGCTTGGAGACAATACCAAATAGTCTGTGTCACCAAGTGTTTGTTCATGTGTTCAAACAGAAAAGACAGAAAGCAGTCTGATTATACATTCTTTGCAGAGATTACATAAATTGATCAATCATGGTGAAAATTCCTTCATAATCAGACATTTAAGTTGGTTTCAAGTCACTGCACGCTGCAGAAATGGGCATGGCTCTAAAGCACGTTGACTTTACTGCATACCTAACATTATGCACATCCTTAACTTTAAGCATGGTAATAATTACTTTCATATAAAGTATTTCTGTGACTATTTGCCAGGCTGGATCCTAACTCTGAGCTGGTCTTCACAAAGACACTCAGGAAAATTAATCCAAATTAACTGAAGGCTTAATTTAAAGCAGATTAGTTAAAGTGCATTTAACCCTGTAAAGACTTTTTAAAATTAAAGTAATCTTAATTCCACTTTGTATAAAGCTTAATCCATTTTCAATTTATACTTTAAGTTAATTTGGATTAATTAAGTTGAATGCTCTATGTAAATGAGCCTAAGGCCCTGATTCAGAACTGCGTTCAAGCACAGGTAGAAATCCATCCCTATTCAGAAGAGCACATCCTCAAAGTCAGCTGTTTTCAATGAGATGTATGCAGGTACTTATTTTCCAGAATCAAACTCTTAACTATTTTATATTCTCCAATCATTTGAGAATTAGAGTTTGATGGTAAGGAAAAATCATAGCCCAAAGGGCTGAAAAGACAGATAAATGTATCTCATGTACTCTCTTCCAGATGATAACCAATTTCTCCACTGTGTGTACAAGAAATCTTCAATCATTTTTTCTGTAGGAAATCTCTGATGGGCGCTGAATTAAAAACTGGTATTCAGGCTGGAATTATTTTTCCTTAGAAGAGGGAAAAGCAGATTAGCCATTCATTTTCTGGGAAGAATTCATAATGGGGTGTTGTTCCCTCAGCTCAAACTGGTAAATCACCCTACCCATTCCCAAAGGAAAAAAATAATTTCAACAATCGTAGTTTTTTACAATTTTACATTCCACATTTTGCATCTCTTCTTTCAAAAGCCCCTTTCATGGAAGCGTACTCAAAGTATTTGAATCTGGATTATTATCTTGCTGTATACACAGCAAGAAACTGAGAAAAAACCACAAGTTTTATAGCAAGGTCTCAATAAGCACTCTACTTCATATGTAAATTTAAATATTTGATACTAGTTACATATGTGTTTAACTACTTCACTGAAGAGAGGTAAATCTGTTACTATTGAATAATACAGAAGTATTATCACTAACAGTGTAACATCAAAAGTGTATTAAATGGCAAGTTGTCTGAGGGCTACCTAAAGTGAACTCAGAGAAAAACACTACTTCCAGAATAAAATTTGCCAGCTAACCTAGACATGGAGCCAGAAAGGCTGTTTACAGAGTCACACAGCCTAGGCAGATATCCCGAGTCTGCTTCCTCATAGTAGCTTGCAAAAATCAGCTCACACATGATACAGCTTTGCTCCTGATCCATCCAACTTACTGTCCAAGCAGAAATTCCTTCTGCTCCCCCTGGTACTTGAATAGTTGTATTCATGTGGCACAACAGCAGAGCACAGCAGTCTCCAGAATGCTTGAGCTGAGATGTCTAGCATCCTAAATGGTGTGCTATATGCTAACACAGACATCAGTATAGTTGTATTTTCATGGCACCGGGTCCAAGCAAATACCTCTCAGCAAGCCAGTGAAGCTTCTGGACACGAGCTGGCACAGGTACAGCTGGCTCATGCATTTTTACCTGATCTTCCTCTGCTAGAATGGGTATGGGTGGAAGCAGATTGAGAACATCTGCACCACCGCACAACCACAGCTTACCTGATGCAGTGAAACCTTTTGTCGCCTGAAAAACAAAGTTGACAGCCCTGTACATCAGATTTGCCAAGTGCCCATAATCTGGATAGTCCTTCCCAAAGAAGAAAGTTCAAAGAGACAAAATCACCTTTTTCTAACTCATGCAGTGAAAAAGAGAGAAATTGATAGAATCATAGAATCACAGAATCCTTAGAGCTGGAAGGGCCCATTAAGGGCCATCTTGTCCAACCCCCCTGCAATGCACAGGGACACCTACAGCCAGATCAGGGTGCTCAGAGCTCCCCCAGCCTGACCTTGAGTGTCTCCAGGGATGGGGCTTCCACCTCCGCTCTGGGCAACCTGTTCCAGTGCTTCACCACTCTTACTGTAAAAATCTTTTTCCTTATATCCAACCTAAATCTCCCCTCTTTTAGTCTGAAACCACTTCCCCTTATCTTACATTGGTTCTTCAAACATGCTTATCACTATGCTACGTGCACATTGTCCAGGAAGAGGATGAGGGTGATTACTAGCATCTTGCTCAGCAACTACCTAACTCGGGCAGCCAGGAACAGCAACTGCTTTGGCTCTCCTTTCATTTACTGCCTTTCCTTTCATTATTTTTACTGTCTGGTAAGTTACTACTGCCACCTTTCCCACTCTGACGGAAAGGCAAAGATAAAATATTCACAAAAAGAACAGCATGGTTGTCCTCAACAGTACTTTTCAGGATGGCTGTGGTGAACATAGCAACCAGTGGCATAGTGTGGAGGAAGCATTGGTTGTAAATGGGTCTTCTTTTTAGTTTCACTAACATCGTTTCCAGAATTTCCATGGCTCACATCTAGCTGAAGTGATGTTTCTGCCACTGGTGGCTAAAAGAGCTTTTCAGATGGGTTTGAAGGCTGTTAGCCACAACCACATGCCAGCCACTCTCTCCCTGTGTTCAGTGGCTGCTTCACATTCAAGCACCCAGCAGTCTGCTCTTGCTGCTATTTCCTCTGGAACCAAGAGCCTTTGCTATTCTTTGGTTTGCAGATGTGGTCTGGATGAGGGCCAGTGCCTAGCTGAGGTGTGAACAGTAAAATAAGCACCCCAGTCACAGAAAAGAAACTTCTCCCATGCACACATTAGGCTGGCAGCATTTAACTGGCACTTAGATAATAAGGACATCTACTTCACTGGAAAACAGTCGGGACTTGCGGCCACAAAATGGACTTGATAGCCTTTAAATGCTGTTTTATGGTGCTGGCTTACAGAGATGGCTTGGAGCCGATGTGGCAGCTCATTAACACTCAGTTAACACTTCTCTATACAGCACAGCATTGACTTCTACATTTTCTTATTTTCAGGGGAGCAATGCATGTGGAATTAAAGCAAAGCGTAGTAGTTAAAGATGCACAAAATATTATGAAAAAACAGTTTAAAATTTTTTGAATTAAAATTAAAAATTAAATTGAAATAAAAAAGCTACAATGTCCTGAAATTACTATTCGTGAATAGAGAGTCCGGGAGAAACACTACTTTTACCTTGTCAGGCTTCGCAGCGCACACGATTTCTGAGATTCCCAGCTTTGGCTACTGGGGACAGACAGCCACGAAGGAGCAGTTCATTATCCAAACCATGCACCTAAATCAGCTTCTGTGTTCAACATTACTGAAGCATCTGTTTTATTAAAAATAACAACAAGAACAACCAAACAAACAACAACAACAAAAAACCTTATTACTCACTTTGAACTTTTAGTCTGCAAAAAGGGTGAGAATATTTTCTTTGATGCTGTAGTCTTTGGCTCAGAATGCCAGAATGGTCTCTTCCTGCAAATAAAGCAGTAAAAGAGGAAGTGAAAACGTCAGGCTGCACTCCATTGCCAGAAAACAGACTGTTTCCCACAATTAAAGACAGCAATCCCCAGGCGAAATGGGGATCTTTCCGTGTACTGGTCAACTCGGAGCCCAGACAGCATGGCAAGGTGTGCAGCAGATGAGCAGGCAGGTGAGCTTCCAGCCCTCCCCGTCACATCACCTGTGTTAAAGAGCGGCCTGGTATACAGCGTGCTGGATCCCACTTACACTGCTCTCCTGTGGTACAAACCCTGGCCTAGCGGCCACCCAGACTCTAACAAATGATCAGCAAGCAACAAAGTGCAAAGACAATGAGGAGGAGGAGGGCACACTGAAGGTGGCCAGTAGATAAGCCAACAGCCTAACCAGCTCCCCAGAGCAAGCCCCTCTCCGCACCTCACCGATGTTTACTGGACAGCCTCGCTCAGCCGAAGCAAAAGCTGCTTCTTCCCACACAGGGCTTTGCCAAGCCTGGGTGTGCTGCACCTCACGATGCCCCATAGAGCCACCAGACCAAGCACGGGGCAGGAGAGCAGCGGCCACGCAAAGCTCCACCTGGCCCGGGTGGCCCTGCTGAAACCGCGCTGCACGCCTCTGCAGGGCCTTGCACTGTGCCAAGTAAACAAACCTGCCAGTACATTTGCAAAGTTGGCCTATATGCCAGAAGCGTTGCATGCACAGATTGAGTCATTAAGCAGATTTCAGCTGGATGTCCATGGCTGAGTTCTGGCTTCCAGCATGCAAAAGATGGCAGGCAGTAAGTGAAGAAGTGGCTTCTGGCCTCTGAAGGGGGCTCATCTCACAAAGAAGAGACTGTCCTAGTTGTGGGAGCTACAAGGCCCTGAACTTTCTGTTGGAAATGTGATTGCCAATGGAGACAAAAAAGCAGTAGAAGGAGCAGTGGGAGATAATATTTTCAGACAGAAATCTCTTTTTGGCTAAAAGGCCCAGGAGGAGTGCCTCCATGTAATGCACCAAAGTCTGCTGAGTGGGCAGATGGGACAAAGGCAAGCCAGACACACTTGAGGTTTTTGCTCATATTTGCAAATGAGGCAACTATAACATAAGAAGACTTTTGATGACCTCTTCTATTCCTTTTCCCTTTTTCCCCAAACAGCCCTAAAGACATTCAGCTGCAGTCATCTCTCTTTACTGATCAGTCAATGCTGGGTACCTGAACACTGTCTTAGTATTTGTTGAACTGTAACTCACCACAATACTATGACTGGTTTTATTTTTTTGGATGTACCAGTAATCCACTGAGGTGCATTCCATCCTTGAAAGACAGTAAAATCCTTCATATTTTAAATCAATAAACATCAAACAACACCCTATCTTCAAGTATTACATTACCTACAGATTAAAACATTGATATCAATTGCTAGTCCTGTTATAAGTTATAAATTTCACAAATCTATAACGTACATTCTCCTCTAATTCTAACCTAGCTTATCTTCTGGACATCAGAGGCCCAGAGTTTCCAGCAGGAAAGAAAAACCATTTGATTTTCCCCAACCATAGAAAAAGCAAAGTAACTTCACAGAATATTTTAGAAGAAAAATTTAGCTTCACATCTCCAAAACACCCTGGATCAGAAATACAAAATATTTAGGGGCAAAATAAAAAAATGCATCCTTGCCACAGGATAGATTTCCCCATTAAATACGGTGTCTCTGCTGCGGATGCATAGATGCACTGGATTTACTATATAGACTGAATGTGAGCTGTATGACATGGAAAAAAAAAAGCAATGTTTTATAGCCAGCCTCACTTTGAAAAATGGCTGAATCATTTCATTTGAAACTTCATCATCCTTGTTTCCCTCCACCCAGTTAGATGCAAAAAAATTATAACCAACTTAGGGAATGCAGAATGCAAAATTGCAGCCCCAACAGTTAAAGTTTGGCAAAGGGGCTGAAAAAGAGAGTTACAGTGGGAAACGTTAGGTGAACTCAAGTGAAAGTTACTACCTGCTTCACCCATAATGTCTTAATTATTGGTGCTTGGGATATTACAGTAATGGCTGCTGCTCAACACCTCAGACTAATATCCTTACATTAATCTCTTTTGGTGATATTGGGAAAATGCCTGTAAGCTATTAAGTGCTCAGCTCATGGGAGGATCAGATTTTATATAAGTGAATTAATTTTTCTGGGGCTTTGGCACTTAGCTACATACATAAGAAGCAGAAAATAGGACAAAACCAGTAAAGTAATATGAAAACATGTGATGGTGGTTTATTAAAAGACTTACAGCTGAAGAATATGAATGCCACCTTTTTGTCTCTACATATGATGCACCAGCCCCTTTCCTAAAGCTCTTTGAAGGCAGAGAATCCAGAAGTAACAGCTGAATTCTCAAATCAAAAAGCCAACGAGCTGGAATATTCCCCTCAAAAGAGATGATGGTGGCTTTATTGAAACGACTCTCCAAGAAATGGCTGGCTCCCAGAGTGTGGTATGGGAGCCAGCCATCTCTTGGAACAGAGTTGGCATAAATGAGTAGCAATGAGGAGCAGCGTCCATGCCAGGCCCCTTGTCATCAGCCGACCGCATTGCCGGGATGTTCAGTCTCAGGACCCTCAAATCCCGGAACCCAGCTGCCCCTCAGCCAGCGGCTTCATTCTGTCTCTATCAGAGCAAGGAATCAGCAGGAGCGCAACCAGGATTTTCAAAAAGGTACTTGGTGGGCCACAGTGAAAGGGAGACAGCACTGCCAACTAGCGTTGCTTGAAACAAAGCTCTTGTGATAGCATCTCCTCTGCTGGGAACGAGCATGAGCACCAGCCAAGCTTGCATTCCAGTAGACCACAGCAGTATTTGAGCAAAAAGGACATCAGATGTGCTGAATGGAAGATCACCGTGCTCTTGCCAGTCTGCCTGATGTAGGTGAGCAGCTACATTTACAGACATGTTGGTCTATAGAAAAATGAACTATGAGTAACTGCAACGGCACCACCACACTTACCTAGTATAAATAAACTTCTAACAAGCACATCTCGCACACAAACTGTTGGGCTTCTCTAGCAAGCAGTACTGCCACCAAAGACCTTACAGAACAAAAGGAAACAGAGCACTAGATGTTTGTTTAACTATAGAGTATACATTACACAAACTTTGCATCCAAATCTAGCAATAAGTCTTTATTGTAAATTGCCAAGTGGCACATCAACAATAGCTTTAGTTTCAGAGAAAATTGCATATAAGAGGTGGAATTATTTCCAAAGTCAGATGAAGTGTTGATGATCATATTCTCACTATGTGATAAAAGGATATTTCACTGAGCCTCAGGACACAGAGTAACAGCATGGTACCCCCTGTGATCTCGCTCAGGGAAAGGTCAGCTAGCTAGAGAAATTATGTTTACTTTTGGAGCATTCAGCTACGTAAGCTGCCAACTGGGAAAAAAGTGTTGAGTGACTCAGAGGGAAAAGCTTTTACACTCCCAACATGAATTGAAGTTATGAAGGGTCTACAATGAGAAGTGGTGGAAGATTGTTCAACCAGCTGATCTGTGCCCACTGTTCCAAAAAGAAAGCCCAAACGTTCCCAAAGTATTGAGGATTCTCCAAAGCATTTAAGTTCATTCTCTATTTCACAGATGAAAAGGTGCATACACACCCCTGTTACCATGGAGAAGACCACATTTTTGCTCTCCCCTACTTGCGGATTTCAGGCTCTGAACTTCAGATTAACACAGGCCATTTTTTTTACCTTCACCTACACTTCACTATAACACAGATGGTCCTGAAACTGAAAAGTAAAATCATTTACTAGGGTACCCACAGTGTTAGATCCAAACCCCAAACCTTACATGAAAACTCCCAAACCTTTGGCATGTTTAAACCTGTTACTGCATTTTGTATGATAGCTGTTTTTCTAACATTAGATCAAATCCTGAAGCCTGACCACTCAGGCCAGATTCCAATGCCCTTCAGAATGAGCAGCATTTTTTTCCCATGAGAAGTCCCAAAGTAACAGAATTTGTATGAAGAGAGACAAGAATGTGATGCTTTCTAGCATTCAAAAGCTGGATTCCAATCCATATTTTATAAATTATGTCTAGCTCACAATCCAACTAATTTGGCAACATTTTTTCTTCTAATTGAGATATATAGTTCAGCATGAATGAAATAATTCCAGAGTTAAAGAGAACACTAAAAAGCCTTTTTTCCAACATATCTCTATTTCACTTCATAGTAGTAAAAGTCTGATTAGAGGATGATGTCATTGTTTGGACTAACTTCATTCTAGCATCAGAGGAAGAAAGCTGATGAAGAAAAGAGTATCAGTGTTTTTAGCTGAAATTAATACTTTCAGCACCATACGTTAAAACAGGTATTATTCTCCTAATATTTACTTTGGTGTGTGCTATCTTTCCACATACATGTTAGTGCCAGGACATTAATCAATTACTGGAATGAAAAGCGAGACCTCTAAGGATATAATTAATATTTTAGAATAAAAAGATCATTGTTACATTGTTCTCTTTAATCTTAAGTTTTGATGTTGGAAACTGAGCCTAAAAGCAAACATGTAGCTCCAAACCTGATGATGCTAACCTGACTGCTATTCTGTAGGGGTTTCACAAAAATGAGAACGCTTCAAGTATAAAAGCAGTACAGAAAAGGCACTGTGTAAAAATGGTACCTTCTTACTCCTAATGCATCAAATCAGGAGGGCAAGCGAGCCTCAGAGCTGAAGCATGCACTGTGATTTCCCAAATGCTCCAAAAGCAGATAGTAGAGCGCAGCATGAACGCCTCCCTGCCCCATCAACCATGAAAGCCAGGGCTCATGCAGGACTTGGGGAGGGAGGTGAGCTTCCATATCTCCCCTCCACACATAGCCAAGACATCGCCAGGGTGCTCATCCAGAGCCAGAATTTAGGACTTGTTCTTGGATCCCATGGTTTAGATGCAGCCTGTCTCTCTCCACTTCATAGACAAGAACAGCTGCTCACCTCCAGCCCACTAGAGAAAACTCTGATCTGAGAAAATGAGCTGAACTCTATTCTGAGTATTGCTTTATCAATAAAATTTTCTGCTAATAACATTGGAACAGAAAAGATCTCATGGGTCATTGAATTTGAGTTCCTTTATCACAGAAACCACATCACAAAATCTCTTTCATAGAGTTACTGAGCATAGTCATATTATAAGCTAAATTGTTTGTCACCACTACTCTTCCTGGGACACTCTTCCAGAACCTGTTTCTATTTTCTAGCTTTAATTTATACAGCCCTGGAGATTTTTATTACAATCAGTGATAAGCAAGCCAGAAAGAGCTTAGTTTAATTCTTGAAACCAGCCTGAGCAAAGAAGGAAAGTCATTAGGAGAACACATCTCTCGGGAAGTAAGCAAGTAAGAATTCAAAGGTATAAGAGAAAACAAGCATCAGTTGTTCTCATATTGATCACTGACAGGTGTTAATCGACCTTTCTGGACCTACATAAACTTTTATCTAGTTTGGTTTTATTACCAAGAACATGGTCCTGCTACTTAAGACTGCGGAAAGTTAAACCTCCAGCTCTCTTCTCTGTACTTGGCCAAGAACACGCACTTCAGATTTATAGGGACCAAAGAACTTAATGTAAGCTTAGAGGACCATTACATAAATTTTTAGATATAATCCAGCCTAGAAAATGTTCTGATTACAAATTTTATTTTTGTTTACAATAGAAAGGGACACACGTTTTCACAGATGAGAACTGTCCTTTTTCTGACCAACGCTAGCTGCATACCAGAAAGGATATAAAATCTTGAATTTAGGTTTAATTTCTGACTTTACAAGTGACTCAGCCTGTGTTCTCACACCAGTCCCTTATCCTCTTTCTGTCTCCATTTCCTCATCTTTAAAATATGGGTAATAATACTTCTGCATCCCTCGAGTGCTTCTTAAGCTTAATTAATTCAATGCTTACAAAGTGCTTTCTGATCCAGAGATGAAAGTGCTACGCATATCCAAAGGATACTGTTTTAGAACATTTGTAAATAAATAAAACTGTACTTTCTAGGTCTTATTTTTAATACAGAATTGGAATGACCTGGCCTCAAGTGATCTTCTCTCACGGAAAAGGCAGTGGGAGCCAGGTCTGTGGCCAGCATTTTCTCCCAGGTCAGTAGTTCTCCCTTGCCTGGGAAATGCAAGAGCGTGGCTGCAGGCCAGCCCTCTTCTGCACAGAGGGAGGGAGCTGAAGCACCAGGCCTCTGGCCAGCGCTTGCCAACCAAAGCTGCGCCTTTCTCATGGAGAGTGAATGGGAAAATGCATGCAGAAGCCAAGGGGCTTTGCTCAGCTGAGAGCTCTGCAGCTGTCCTGCTAGGAAACGAACACGACATGGTCAGAGAGCTGTACAAGAGCTCAGGGGCCCCTTGTATCTTGAAGGAAGGGGAAGTGGAGGTCAACAGCTCTGGCCAGTCCTGCACTTCCTCAGGGCTACAGCTCTGCAAACCAGATTACTTAAAGGACACACAATTTCTGGAGCTGACACTCCACTACAAGGCCAAAGGTGGGAAGCCCAAGACTGGGACCAAGGTTCTTTAGCTAGGTTAGTGTCTGCTATTTTCAGCTGCATACACACATGGAGGTGGGGATGAACAAGAACTATTAATTTTTAGTCAGGAAGGGTCTATCACCCTCTAAGCTGAAAGTAACCAGGGCAACTAGGATGCAGTTCCTGCAATACATCTGTTAACACTGGGTTTGCTCCTACACATGATGGTGAAAATTAAGGAGAAGGCAGTTTTTGGCTAGCCACAAAGTTTCTATAAAAAGAGAGCAGGCTTTGTTGTGTAAAAAGGGTGGTCAAGCAGTGAAATGTCTAGTTCAGACTTAGGAAGCCACAGGTTCATCCCTTACCCTACCAGAGGCACGAGTGTTGCCTTTCTGTAGAACGCCTCACCAGAAGCACAAAGCAGCTCTCACGGCGTTGAGTCACCCTCTCTGTGTCTCAGTCCCTTTTATGCAAAATGGGAGACAATAGCAAAGTGACACGGGGACCGTGAGATACTCAGATGCTGGAGGAAGGCAGTCCATATGTGTTACTAAAATAAGTGACAGCTTAGAGTAGGGCTATTTTGGGACAACAGAGCTGTGCTAGCTTTGCATGCAACTGCCTCCACCACAGAAGAAATGAAATCTATACATTTAAAAAATGTGTGCACACATGTACACGCACCTGTATGTTCTGTTTCTCAGGCAGATGATTTTGTTTTTTCCGGCTGCTCAGGTGACAGCGTTCAGAAAGTCTGGCAGCTACCGAATTGCATTTTAAACAGCACAGATAATGCTGTGAGGTAGCGCTGGGTAGAACAAGAGTTATAGCATGATGGGCTGGTAGTCCTACGGATGGGATATAGAGAAGGGGACACTGCTTAGGCAACTGCCTGGGGTGTGTGGTGTACATACAGGACCAGAGTGGCACGCTGAAGAGGCAGTGATGCTGACAACACAGTCTCATTTTAGTCAGCTTCTGGCTGAGACTCTAAACACTGGGCTTAACCACCATGTGTGCCTTGCATTGGCTTATGCCCTCCTGCAGATTTAACTTTTTACATCTACCTACGAATGATTAAAGATGAAAGCTTTGATATACACAGCTATGAAATAAACAGCATTTGGGGCACACAAATAACTTATGGCCGTTTGCCATAATTAAGGCCCTCACAGTGTCATTTTCCTTGTCATGTACATCCATGCCCTAGGCTGTGCCATAGTCCAAGTAGTGCAGAGAAAGAAGCCACCAGACAGGATCACTTGAACTTGTACACAGACATTCATCGACTGGAGATGAGAGCAGGACACAAGGGTTGCTGAACATACATGTCTGGCACTCAAGTAAGTCACCTCCTAGGGACAGTTCAGGTATTTATTGAGATACAGAGCTGGCAGTTGGGCTTGTGTTCTGACACACAGGGATTCTAGTCTAATTTGATCAAGCAACTCAAAGTTTCACCTTATAAACCAGTCTTTGATATCTAGCAATATTTGTGTCTTCATATATATACACCTATGCTACATTTCTTGTTGCTGTTTAAATTAGAAATGTCACAGGGATGTTCACTGCCCCTTAAGTCCAGGAACAGATGCAGAAATTAGAGGATGGTGATAAATTAACCATGCTTTTCCAAATATCAAAAATATTCATGTGTGTTAAACTGCTTCATGTCTTCCAAATTACGTGCTCTTGTTTATGGGTAATTCCCATATTTCCACACTAGTAAATACAATGTATGTGTATAGGAAAGGTGAGTTATTAGACTGAATTACTATCATCACCATGATTTTCACTCAGGGCTCAACTCCACAGTTGAGCACCACAGTCTGATGAAACAACACACTGAAGTGAATTTATGTGCTCAGATATACCATTGTAATGTAGATTCAAATCAGAGATAATTGGGGTGGTCCACTGTACTCAGCATGAAGTGCAGGGTTCTGGTAATGGAGGACTGCAGGGTGACCTGTGTGGGAGGATATGTGGGGCTGCCTTCAGCTGGTCACAGCCACATCTGCAACGGCTCTGCAACAGGCAGCCCTGATCCACCATGCCTCAAAACAGAGCCAACCAGAGACCAAACAAGGAGGGATGACGGAGAAGGAGGGATGCCAAAGCAGGGGCAGAGCAAGAAGGGGGGGGGGCAGGTAGGGGCAAGACTGACACCAGAGCAGGAGAGATGCTGGCCAAAAAGGAGTCCCAAGAGGGGCCAAATCAAGGCCAAAGAGCAGACACTCAAGCAGGGGTGAGAAGAGGCTCTGGAGCAGGTTTACCTCTGAGGGGACAGTGGCCCATGGAGGAACCTCATCAGAGCAGCTCAGTAAGAAACAGGGAGCAGCAAAGGAAAAAGAATAACCACGTGCCAGTCCTGTCTCCTGCAGTGTCTGTTGTCCCACCAAAGGGATGGGATATAACGTGCAGTGGCGGGGCTGGAGACTGGGAATGGGAAGGAGAGGGTTCACAGAGGCAAGTGGTGCTTTCCCCGCTTGTTTGTGCTTGATATTTCTAAACACCAGAATAAAGAACTAAAGGTTTACATTAATTGTCATACAATAAATTATGTGAACTTCCCAAACTCAAGACTTTTTTGTCCATGACACTTAGATAACAAAGAATCAACTCAAACTTTCACTCCCAAACTGAGTAAAGTTACCTGCAGCTCAGTGAAAAGAAGGAACTTTCCTTTCTGCTGTCTTCATGCTTTCACCATGCTTACCCCAGATCCAAGCAGGCCTGCATTTTATGGATTGGACAATGCCCAACAACTATGGGAATTAAAAGATAATAACATGCTAAAACACTGACTGCCAGAGCTAGACACAAGGGACAAGAAGAAATGTTTTTTCCTGACTATCCAGCTGCTTTGAATTCAGCTGAAATGCAGCGCCTTTCTCAGAAACCCAGCAAAAATGGCTTGTACCGAGTGAAGCTGGCCTGCCTGCTTGCTCGCTCAGGACTTAGGCAGATGGGGACAGGGATGAGGGACAATGTGTGCCTTCTGAGGAGGGGGCTATGTTGCTTCCCATGACAAGAAATGGTGAGCATGGGAGAATGGCTGGGATGCGGGGGAGCCATGCTGATTCTCAGATTCTGCTGGCCCTCACCCAGACTGTCATCGTGGGGTGCTCGAGGTTGCAAGACCTGGATGGGGTCTGTGCAGAGCTGGAGCCAGATAGGCACAGAGAGTGTGGAGTTTCCCCGCTCTACAGCTTCATTTCCCTTAGCACATCAGGAGCTCCCCATGGGCAGACTGACCAGCCCAAAGGCAGGGAGAGGTTTGAGAAGGAGCCCTGTTCGTTGTCAATTTGGACAGGCCTTGGAGCTTTCCAGTTTTCCCATCCTAAACACCAGAGTACTGCAAGCACTAATGCTAAGGTAAACATATTTTTAACTGCAGCCCCTGCAGTTTTTTCCCCACATCTCCCATTTCTCCCAACCAGGTTTAGACTTTTGTGTTTTGTGAGCAGAAGCTGGAAAGGGCCAAGAACTTTTCAGAAACCCCCTGAGGATGGTTTACAGGCAAACTGTTGCTGACTCACAAAGGGTGCCCAGTGTTGAAGTATGATTGCCTTTTAAGTCAATCCACACAGCTCCATACAAAACAAAGGCTGGGACACAATTTAGATGTGTGTAATTAAAAATCAGCAAGGCTGAGGTATGCAGATTCTATTTATCTCAAGAGCTCCCCTTTTAAGACATCAGACTTTATCTTCTCCAAAGTGTGGAAACACACAAGCTCGTTAATGTTATAAAATCTTTTTTTTTTTAATATGGCCTCTTTGCTAGTCATGTTGAGTCTAGTATACCCTGTCCTCTGAAACTTTACTGGCTTATTTGTTTTGTGCAAAGTAGCACAACACAGCTGCTCTTTATGGACTGAAACTTTTACCTGGCACTGAAATGATCCTTGGCTTCATTTTATTAAGCTGTGGAAAGCCTCAACCTGTGATTATTTTGTTAGCTTTAAAAATGTCTTTTGTTTTCACATGCCTTTAGTACTCTCTAATTGTGCTAGGGAGTTAGCTGCATAATTTCCCTGTGTTGATTTGGAAACTACTCTTTCTGCCATAAGATCCATGTGTGTGCTTCTAGCGTGGAAAGTTCCAGTTTGTGATTCAAAAGCTGCCATTCAATTAGATATGGACATTTCGACTTTGGTCTGGCAAAAACACTACAGTGATTTCCCAACATCACAGATGCTTTATCTGCACACAAACCCTCCAGATGCTCGTGCTGTCACATACACACTTTTGAAGGCTGTCCAGCAATGCTCCAAGATCCTAAAAGCATTGACAAAATCAAGCTCAACTGCACTCACCAGCAGAGAAATCACACTGAAATATGATGAGAGTGAGGACATTGCAATGAAAGCAATGACCGGTGGGCAGGCATCAGCAGGAGCTGAGCACCTCTGGACAGTTAGGCTCAGGGAGGAAAGGGACCTCCATGGGTCCCAGCTGTTATGTTCTTCAGTCTGACAACCAATGCATCATTTGATTTTAAAGAAAGGCAAGAGGAGGTTCAAGGCATTTAGGGCCCGACTCAAAGCCCTCTGCAATCAGAAAGAAAATACCACCGCTGTAGGTGGTGCTGGTATAGATCTGTGATGTAAGTGTCTTTGACAAAACATCACATAAAAGGAGATAATAAAGCTCAATATATTGCCAAATTTCATTTGGAAATCTGTGTTTTCTAAAGCTTTGTTTTTCATACTAGCTTATATCAGTTCTAATTTTTCTTGTAGCCCTTTCTTTTTCTCTAAAATTTTGCTGCTTATGTCCATGACCTAGACCTTTCAGAACGGAGCATTATTAAGCTCAGCTGAAAGAAATATTCATCAGGTACATTCCCACATCTTTGTCCAAATCTCACTCTATGTTTCTTTGGTCTCTCAGAAAAAGATCATGGCCTCACCCTCATAAGTAAAGAGGAAAAAAGTATTTGCTTATCATGATAAGCAAGACTCAAGGAAGAAAAAAATGTTGCCTGAACTTATCCATGGGGAAGAGGCAGTCTCTGCTGGGGCTTCCCTGCAAGGAAAGACAAAACCACAGGGATTTTCCACTGCAGCAACAGAAATAACCCCCAAACTGCCCCCACTGACACTGCCCCTCCATTGAAATCATCTTTCAATGGAGGAATGGAGCAGCCCATTGCCCCACTCGATGCCAGCTAGAGTGAGAGATGAATTTTCTTTTTCAAATACTCATCATTTTGTAAGTTCTGCTTCTGTCAGTGGAAAGGGCTCGGGAGCATTCTCCAGGCTGTCAGTAAAGGAGGGTGGGGTTTCTGTGAAAAAGGAGTGATGTGCAATCAGAATCAGTCAAATCACTTAAGAGCAGTGTTTGGAGGAGTTTGGGGAATTATGAGGGGCTTGTCTCTAAATTCCTTTCGATGCAATGTGTTGAGAAAGAAATAGTATCTGGTGGAAACATCAACTCAGCAAAACATTAAGTGGGTACTTAATGTAAAGTTAAATATAACATTAAAATTAATTGAAGGCAAGTAGAATCCACAACATTCCCAAGAGTCATTTTGCCTATTTATTTGCACGGATTTATTGCTTACCTGACCCAAGAAAACACCATACTGAATGCATTCCCATTTTTCTCTTCCAGGAATGCGACAGAATCCTTTTTTTTTTTTCCTCCCCAGAAAAATTGCTCTAGTGAAAAAAAAAAACCTTCCCCACCCTCCTGCTTATGTACAAGATACATAATTACATAAGTGTTTTCCTGAATCAGAATTTGGAAGAGAAACTGGAAATAGCAGTAGCACACTAATTACAGCCTACTGAAGTCACCGAAGTTGGCCTGGCACTACCATGGCTGAATTTGGTCTGGCATATGCACGTGCTGAGCGTTTGTTTTAAAAGTGCAAGATTACAGAACATCAAAAGGACAAAATTAGTATACTTAGATATATTCTCGTCTCAGAACACTGTGCTCAGGTTCTGCAGTAGTAAGCTCGATAAAATCTCTCAGATTCATCTATGCCACCCCCTGTTCTTTAGAGGCACAGGGAAAAAATATGTTCCAAAGCAAGAATAATACATTTTGGATCTGAAAAATATTTAGCTCCCAGGAGAGCTATGCATGCAGATATGAAGCAGAACTGAGATGAACGCTAACCTCATCAAGCTCAAGCGAGCCCAAGGGTGGGAAACCTTTTCCTCACTGAGTGTCAGAGACCCTTCTAGCCCAGTGAGACTCACCTAAAAATAAGGCAAAAAGAAACCCACAACATGAAGTTAAGACACAAGCCAACAGCCCTTCCCTGTACCTAGACTGAGCTTTGTGGAGCACGAACCTTATCTTCTAGTCTGTAACCGTGTAAAGCCTAACACAAATACACATCGCATTGTAAAGACTAATTTCCATTGTGGAACACTATAGATTCTGAAACAGCCCACACTTTTATGAGTACTGTTATGTTCATTGCCTTGTTTATGGAATGTAATGTGCAAAGACTTTTGGCAGAATTTAAAAAAAAATAGCATGATTTAACTAACATATGGACTTCAGAATGAGAGGCAAGAATTGTTCCATCCTTCTGATGTAATTCCTTTATTTGCCCTATTTACAAAATTGGAAAAATAATGCTCACTCTTCCCTCCTACTTCACTAGGCTGCTATGTAGACCATACATACAGCACACTGAATATGCAAAACAGTATTCAACTGTGATATTTGATCTCATATTCAGTAATTGGAAAAACATGTTCCTTTAAATTCCAACTAGTTTTACTGGAAAATTATTTGCTTCAGAAAAAATTGTCTGGCACTTTCAAAGACTGTATTGTGTGATAACTTTGTTTTAGTCCCATCTTTTATTGGTTTGTTAAGCCATTTCATTTAGTGCTAATGATGCAAACCATCTTGTTTAGTGCTTTGATGCTGCCTAACATGTTATTGCTTTGGTCTGCAGAATAAGGCACTTTTAATACCTCCCTTTTAAAAAACATTATCATTATTTAATTTTTATTACATAAGTTAAAAAAAATGCTGTCTCAGAACAAGTAATTTATAGATTAACTAATACCGCAACAGCTTTTAAAAATTCACTGCATTGTTCCAGAGCATTGGCCCAAGACATCACAGCAAGAATTTCATAAGCTCACATGTTTGGGACAAGTACTGTGATTTATCCACACTACAATGTCCCTCTTCAACAGCCAAACAGAGTACAGTGCAGCACAGTGTCGCCGCAGCATCAGCACACTGGAATGCTGAATTTATTTACACAAGAATGTTCCAGGCAGAAGTCTTCCAGTGAAAGAGACAGCGTAGCTTTGGGGGTAACCCTTACTTGAACAAAGCTCCTTGTTCAAAGTCAAGAGAAAGTGACTTTTCTGATTCTTACAGGACTCTTGACAGCAAAAGCTCAGGCTGGAGAGCTTCATGCAGAAGTGGCAAGCTGAGCTGCTTCAGGGAAATACTGCAATGCTTTCTTATGACTACAGCTAACCTGCTGCTAGGGCATCAGTGGGACTGCCCTAAGATCTCAGCAACACTTTCCAAACAGGAGTCACCAAAGAATACAGCCTCATATTTGTTACTAGAGGTAAGAGAAAGAAAAAGGAATAAGTTAAAAATCCAGAATCCCAGCATGGTGGCATAGAAGCATACCAGAGGTACTTTACTTGATGTACTCAGACTGTAGCTCCCAAACCACCCCCCACAGCACCCCCACTAACACATTTACTCCCACTAGAAATTTCCTCCTACTTGAGTAGTCCTTCAGCTTCAGCAGGTAATTACAGAACCTCGTTGGCACCAGAACTGCTGTGATGTGCTGCAAACCCATTTATTCCTTTCAGGCAGATGCCTGTGGCATCACAGTCTCAGCTCAGGTTTAACATTGCTGCTGATGTTTCCATATTGCTCCTAACGGGTGTTGCAGCTCTTTGGGCTTAATTTACGTTTTGCACTGTTTATAGGGAGGTAAATATTTTTACCTGCTCCAAGAGCAGACAGTCTAGAGATCCAAGAAAAAAAAAAGCACTGAATTCTGCGAATGTACACCAGACATAGTGACATGACTAATATACATTAAAATAGTCTATAGTGCCTGAATAGTAGGATCTTTAGAAAGTAGCTGTCTATCAGAAAGACCTGTGCTTTCAAAGGTCTTACTGCATTTATTTTTTTAAGAAATAGAATAAGTAAAATTTCATTAATCAATCTAAAGCATCTTTTATACAACTTCAAAGTCGTAAGTTGTTGTATTTAATTATTTTTTTAAATCACATTTTCCAGTATTTCAGATTACAACTTTTCCTTCTATTTCCACCTGTTCTAGTAACTGAATTGCTGACCTCAGAGCTCTGTCTCTTTCTGCATGATTCCTAGATTCTGTTATGCCATTGCATGAAAGACATTTTTATTTGACATTTCACAGAGGCTTATCTTTGTATTTCATTTCAAGCCACTTCATTCATACCAGTTGAGACTGTCCATCTTGACCCAAGTCCACACTGGCTAGGAACACTCCTTCACAGAACTGTTGAGGCAAAGACCTCCATTTTCCATTTTTATGACTGCTTCCTCATCTACAACTTAGAGTCCCTTTGACCAGTTTTCTTTCGTGTTCTTCTAAGCTTTTTCCCTTCCTTTCCTTTCTCTCCTTCAGCCTTCCTTCCTTCTTTCTCTTCCTTCTTCCATTCCTTCTCTCCTTCTTTCTTTTTATGCATAGAGGATCCCTACAATGGTTTTTCCAAATCCAACAACAGATCCCTGATCATCCAATGTCAGAGAAAAAACATGAGAGAGAAATCAGCTGAACAAGACTATAATCCATTTGGGATACCACTAGGGAAAGTATCCAAAGTAAGCACCAAAACTTACAGAATAATTGTTAAATGAGATAAAAATATCGCAAGCTAGAGAGGCCTTTCTGTGCCTTGCAATTGAATTGCTGAATCCTTGTTTATTCTCCCAAGGTGCACGTAGCTATGTTGTGGATTCAAATTCCATGAGGTAAGATGCAATGGGATGCAATGTCCCACGAGGCACAACATCTCATATTGCATATTATCGAAATGATTTTCATTGTCTCCCTTAAGTTCTCTGTTCTTACAGAAGCTAACAATTATACTGGTATCCCTTCAGCCCTTGAGCATACCTCTTCCCACAGTCTGAATCCACGCTGATGATGACATGGCCCTGTTTTCAGCCACCTGCAGCAATGCTGACGTTCACGTGGCCACACCAGCACCCAGCTCAGCACTGGTCCCACCAAGGAGTGACCCACCCCAGAGGAAGGAAAGCTCCCTTGGCTTGAGCTCCAGTGCAATGGAGATAGCATAAACAGGCAGGGAATGTGGAATTCTTCCAGCAACAGCGGCAACTGGATTAAAATGACTGTGTAATCACAGCCTCTGATATTAGATGTAAGGCAAAGAGAAACGATGCAGCCTGGGCTCACCAAATGCTATCAGGTCATGAAAATGGGAGGACTTGTTGCTCCATGCTCACCTATGCACTCTTGCCTCTTCCCTTGCCCTAGCTTTGATGACCATCTCACCTCTCAACAAGTCAGTTCAACTGCCTGAAGTTTAAGAAAACCAACTCTGCAAAAATGAATAGTTCTCTGCTGAGCTAAGGGTTGGGTTGAAGCAACCACACCGTGACTGAGAGGAGACCCACACCCAATGCAGCACCCAATGCAGAGTGGGGGTTAATCTAACCTGGGGAGAAGAGAAACATCATCAGCCCTTTCAAAAGCAAGATGTTGTGAGATTAGCTCCACAGCACCCTGCAACTTCACACTACCAGTTGCAGTAAGTACTTCAAAATACAGGACACATCTAAAGCACCTGCAGTCTTCACTTCAGCAGGAGCTTCTACGGAGCTCAGGATAGAGACAACATAAAAGCTCAGTGAGGACTAATTATATTTTATGTCTTAACTACACTGTTGTTAACAAGTTTAGTAAAAACAGCAACCTAAGGTGTTTATCTGCTGTTAGAGATTTCTCCCCTGGGCAAGCATCAATTAAATCTATTCAGGCATAAGGCGGAAAGTAACAAATTTAAGTCTCTCGGTCTCACCAAATCCTAAATCTTCTCAAAGTGGAAGAAGAGATGCATTTCCAGCCCATGCCCCAGGAAGGCTGAGTAGCCATGGCCCAACTCACTGTCTGACAGATGGTTCATGCCTGTACCTATAAGCTCTGGCTGGGTGTTGATGTTAGCAGGCAGCTGTGCCAGAGAAGGGATGGAGCTCTCGGTATAATTGTGTATGTGCTGCATTTAGGACAAGAGGACCTTCTCACCTCTTATTAAAACATTTAAGCTCAAGCAATTCAGATAGAACAACTTATGTTGTTCACTGATAGCAAACACTGATTTCACTCCAGTTCTCACCAAACTTTTATATTTTCTTGTTCTGACTCCGTTTCTGCCATCCAGGTCAGTGATGCTCTCAGTCGCTCTTTACTAGAAAGGCTCAGTAGAGGGCCAGAACTGGGACCTATAGAGAAGACACCAAATGAAGAGCCTTGAGAGGCTGCGTTTCATTTAACTTTTGGTTTGAGTATGAGAATACAAATCCAGAGAGACTGCAGCTGTATTTTCAACCACAAGATGGTGCCAAAAGTGCTCACTATACAGTGATGCTTATTACTGAAACTACCCACCAAAGGCTGCTGGCAAATACTATTTGCTTAAATCCTTACTGCTAAAATTAAGAAAATACGAAAGAGAATGTAATGACCAAATCAACTATACATATCTTAATTTCCCTCCAAAATCTCAGGAAAATACTGGGTTTCTTTCTCCCAGGCTTCCTTCCTCTTTAGTGCTACAGCCTCAACATACAGAAGCTATATACTTTAAATTAAATCATGTATCTTTAAAACCATACTCTATCCCTATCCTCAATGCCATTAAAATAGCACATTAAAATGTGTTTTGATTAAGTTAACTTAATTAAAATATAGTAAGCAACGTGACTTTGAAAATACTGAAATGAAATCTGTCTTCTGTGGGGATTACAGACGATCATCCTGCTCAGACCCGCTAAGCGAAAAAGATATTCTTGCCAGATTGCAGTGTTGTGTACAGAAACACGTTTGTAAAATATGTTTCTTAAAATCAGCCATCATCACTGAAAGCAGACAGATCACTCAGGGGCTGAGAAGGCTGCATGGTCTGAAATACAGGAAGGGGAGGTAAGGTCCTCCTCCATGTCAGTCACCTCTCTGATACCTTATTCCAGCCACTAACGCTATTCAGACCGCAAACGCTGCAGGATGGGGACTGCGCTCCGTGAAATGCTCGTATTGCGACATGCTGACCTCCAGCAAGCCCTTAGGTTCTGACAAAGCAGTCAACAAGGTTGTGGAGAGAACTGTTAGGAAAACACAAAGGAGTACAGTTATTGTTATATGAAGAACATGGAGAACATAGTAAAAGCAACACCAAAATAAACTTCTTGTGCATATTTTGTGGCTTTTACTATAGCTCAGTCCCACGGATGACAAAGCCAGCAATCATTTTTAAAGCAACAAAGTCAACCATCAACTAACAGAAGAGAAAGGCAAGTTTCCTTCCTTTCACAAAGAGATAGAGAAAATACCTCCACTTTTTAGAGAGGGCAGCGTTCACATTTGTCTTATGATTTCAGTCTTCACGAAATCAGCTCTGATGCAGCCGAAACGTTAGCTCAGTAACAAACGGTGTTTTGTTTTGTTTTTCCTCCTTTAGAACCCTTTAGAAATTGAGCTGCTTTTGACTAATTTAGTCTTGGTGTCCACTTTGGCAGGAACACTGATTCTGCTCACACACAATCTGCAAACAGGGACAGGAGAGCTGAAACCACAAAGCAATTCAAGGGCAGGGGCTAACAGCTCTTCACTTGAGACCAATTACTTGCAAGCAGTGTGAACAGACAGCCAAGATAGGCACACGTGTTTCCAAACAATCGTCTCACCTCCTGAGCTCCCAGCCTGTCAGCAGCCCCAAAACTGCCTGACAGAGAGGCTCTCAGACTTGTCCTGTTTCCTCAACACACAGGCCAGGGGATGTCCAACTAACCTCTGTTAACCCCAAGCTCCATTAGCATGCCAAGATGAAAAAATACAACAGAAGACAGCGTTCTATCTTCTCAATTTTAGTTTAAAAGCTTATGCTTAGCTTCTATGCATAAATTTTCTGCAACACTGCAAAGCCTAGTACCAAAGGGAACGCGTCTGGACCTGCTAGCTCCAAATGGCACCCAGCGCTGGGAATTGACTCTCTCCTGCAGAATACAACTGGTCTGGTGTCTGCAATAGTTATGCAAATATTCTTCAGTTACAGCATGATTTTGGAAATGAAGGTTGAGAGGATTACTTCTGCTAGCAACTATGCTAGCTTTAGTAGAGATACAATGAAACCAAATGATAAGGCAGTAGTCCAGTACAGACAAATGGCTGGCTCTTTGACTTAGTCCTTCTCTCATATTCCCTCTTCTACCATCATTTCATCTTCAATGCTGTTCGTATAGACAGGGCTCTAGGCAAAGGCAGCATCTAAACACCACATGAGCAATTGCTGCTGCAGACATTTTTGCACAGCACACTGCTAAAAGAGGCAGTGAATCCTGGTATTTTGCCTACAGCTGGCACTTTGATTTTGTGATTGCTACCAGCAGTATATGGCTTAATAAATATTATTTCTGACCTAATGTGCACGTTGTCTCATATATTTTTTTTTTTACTTGCCCTGAGCAGAAGCTCAAAATGAAATCAGTTTAATAGAATAATTTTACTGTGTGTAGATTTTGTCACAAATATTGCTCACAGGACAACAAAACTCACTCTTTTCGAAGCACAGCTGGGATCTAAATTAAGCCTAGAGAAAATAGCTAGAACTCTGCCAGCTTGTAAAGCGATGGTATTACTCTCTTACGCTGGGGCTTCACTGACATGCAGATACCCAGTGGGCACTGAAAAGCAGTGCACAGAGTTAGAGGGACTCGACTGTTTCATAATAAAACGTATTGCTTCTATTTGTTACTTTCCCAAAGAAAAAAACGAGGCAAGAACAGGCAAACGCAAGATAGAAAAGAGATTTTTTCACAAACCATGCTCCTATTCCAATTTCAAAAAGAAAAGCAATTCAAATAGCAGAAAAGGAATATAAGAATATCCAAACGTGGTGCTCTGATTTCAATTCTATTTCTAATAATAAGACTCAAAAAACAATTATTTCCTCAAATATGAAAAAAATAACTTGACACTCTTCGTAGCATGACTTCCAGAACGAATGCTTTATAGAGAAGAGTATTAAGATAATCCTAACAAAATTTGAAATGATTGCTAACATGCTTAGATTCAAAATGCAGAGATAATAATAGAAATAAGAGAAAGAACTTCATTAAAACAGTCTTATTTACCCTGCTCCCTTCTTTTACACTTCACATCTGTAAGAAATCCTTGATTTAGATGAAGGAAGGAACTTCTCCCCTCACAAGCTCCTTTTCCTGCTATGCTTTTTCCACTGCGTTTCCATTTAAAACATCACATACCCTTAAAGCCCTCCAGCAGCTTCACATACTTACTGCTTTGAGCCATCGTTCTCACCTTATTTTGGATTTACACTTTGGAGTTAGAGCCAGTCTGAATGAGGGGAAGGAGTAAGGGTGCCTGTGCAGCTCCGCAGCTGCTCCTGTGACAAGGCAACCCAGCATACATCCTCATCTCTTGGCCTGTGTTCACCTGCTTCAAACTACAAGAACCTTGCTGCAGGAACCTTATTGTCCCAGCCAGGTAAAACTTTGTGAAATGATGCTAAAACATGCACAGTGAGCAAGAGCACACAACATTGTCTGGAGGAGAGGAGGCTCAGGGGAGACCTTATCGCTCTCTACAACACTGAAAGGCGGCTGTGGTGAGGTGGGTTCAACAGCGAGAGGAGGAGAGGGAATGGCCTCAAGTTGCACCAGGCGATGTTCAGGTTGGGTGTTAGGAGAAAATTCTCCTCAGAAAGAGTGGTCAGGCACTGGCACAGGCTGCCTGGGGAGGTGGTGGAGTCACCGTCCCCGGAGGTGCTCCAGGTGCATCTGGATGCGGCACTGAGGGACATGGTCAGGGGGCACGGGGGTGGTGGTTGGACTAGGTGATATCAGAGGTCTTTCCCAACCTCAGTGATTCTACGATTCTATACATTCGCAAAGTCAAAAATAAGGTAATCAAAAATGCTAAAAATAAGGTAACATACATAATCGTAAACCAAAGCGCATGGACACCCAGGTTGTGCTGGCATTACCAGCTCACAGGACAGGATAGCACACCTGGTTTTTAACAGGCACCGCTGCTTTTCTCATGGCACAGGACCGGCCACTGAAAAAGCAGCATGCAGGCAATCTCGCCAATATTTAATCTGCATTTATGCGGCAGCGTGACTAGACATTCTCCACAGGGAAACGGGGCCTTAAACTCCTGTGCGCTGTGAGAATTCACCCTCAAAGCCCACCTCTCTGCTTTAACTTGCAAAGAGCCTCATTAAGATTCCTGAGCCTAATAGCGTAAAAAAAAAAAAAGAAAAGAAAAAACGAAGAAACAGTCCCTATCGGGTTGTTTAGCTTGGGCCTGGGCCTGCCCCGCGGCCAGGGCATACACAGGCGAACCAGACGCCTTCGCTCCCTGACTGGCTCGTTCAGCTGTCAATCACAGCTCCTGCCCTCCCCCCAAGCCGGGGCTGCCCGGCCAGTCCGCGCCTCCGCCCAGTGTCGCTCAGCCAGACAGGGTGGGAGGGGCAAGGGCCAGACCTCTTGCACTACGATTGGCCAAATCAATTGTCCATTCGCCCCGGCGAGGTTCCGCCGCCCTACTGCTCCCCTCCGAATATACGCGTGCGGGGGGGGAATGGTGCAGAGCTCTCCGCGATCTGATTGGTCAGGTGGAAACGCCACTCAAATTAAGGCTCCGCCACGCCGCGGCAGCGCCCCAGCTGACCGCTCAGTCCCGTGACAGGGCGGGGACGGCTCCGCTAGCGAATGGTCAGCTCCGCTGTCACTCCCGTAGAGTCCCGCCCCGACACCCGAGTCTCACCTGCTGATTGGCTGTCCGTCAGCGCTCCTCAGCGGGCGGGCACTGGGGGCTGTCGGTCCGGCGCTGCGGCCCGGCGTTTTCCCGGCGGGGTCTGGCGGGCGGCGCGGCGGCGGCATGGCTTCCCGCGGCCTGGGGCTGGCGGCGCTGCTGGCGGCGGCCTGTCTCGCTGGTGAGCCGACGGGGCCGGGCCGGGAGCGTGAGGGAGCCGGGGAGGGGGAGGCCNAGAGCGAGGTTAACGTCGGTTGAAATTGGTTAAAATTTGTTGGAATTTTGTGCGCCTGAGCCATCCTGTGCGGGGTGGACTGAGCCTATGGAGAATTAACGCAGCGCGTGAGGTGCTGCTCGCCGAGCCCACGTTTGTGTAGCGATTCTGTAAGTTCCTTATCGGGGGGGTTGGCACGGGAGCAGTGCTGCCCCTCAGAACGTGGGGACACGGGCTGCTGTGCCATTAGCGTGGGCGGCAGGGAGCAAACACCAGCATGAAGCCGTGCCGGGGGCTGTCGGTGTGCCTCTGCCGGCCTGGTGCCCTCCCCTGGCACTTGGCTCTGTGTGGTGTTTGCTGTACCGCGGCTCAGGTTTACTGTCAACATCCATGTGCAGGGGCACGGCCAGGTGGTGCAGCAGCGGCTGCAAGGTCAGGGTGGTTACACTGATGTTCGGGAAAGCCATCGCTGCACAGCACATCACTCTACCACCACGACTTCCTTTCTTTTCTTATGCGTGTGGCTGCTTATGTACAAATTTGTACCAAGTATGTTCTAAAATAGATTTAGGTAGACAGGTGCCTGTGTGCACACAGTGCTGCAGCTCTGCCGTGGCGACTTTCACCCAGGAGCTACAGGGAAATATCCCTATAATATCCCCATCTCTCATTTCTGTGGAGTGCTCTCTGGCTTTATTACAGAATCTGAAGCACAGCGTGACGACACTGGAATACAGCCCCCATTGGCTTTGTTACTCGAGGCAGCATGGAAAAGAGTGAAGGGGGATCCTGGCATGAGAGCTCCCTCAGGCTGTGGCCCAGTGCTGCATCAGGGCAGGGAAGTGTCTCCTGGCCTCCTGGGCCCAAGGGCAGAGCAGGGACCGGAGCTGTTCTGCAGGAGCCGGCTTGCTCCTGGCCTGGCTCTGTTTCAGCCAGCAGCCGTGGGCTCAGCTGATCCTGTCAGCTCTGGGTTCAGTGGCTCAGGCTGTGGCCTGCACAGAAGGAGCTGTTTTGTCAAGCAGTTCAGGAAGAAAGCAGCCATGCTGGTGTGTAGCTGCTGTCAGCTGGGTGTTGGGAGTCTGCTGGCTCTGCTGAGGGCTGGCTTCAGCAGGTCTGTAACCTGCTGGGGAGGGAATGGGTGTGTGCTGTGCTGCTGCCTTGATCCTTGTCCAGCTTCTTAAAGTGTGCGTTTGTCCATTCTTAGTCTTAGCTATATAGAAACCTTATCTTGTGTTTCAGGGCACTAAAACAAATGTTACCCATTACTTAACATCACACAGGTAGGTCTGAGAGGGACAAGAGTGAATGAAAATTGTAGTCGGTTTTGCTTCTGTGATGTGAGGGAAAGGCTGTAGGAAATGGGCAGCTGTTTCTGTTTGTTTCCAGGTGTGTGCGGCGATGAGTTCAGCATCTTACGGTCACCTCAGTCGGTGGTTTTTCGAGATGGAAGCTGGCCAATCCCTGGCGATCGGATCCCAGATGTAGCTGCGTTGTTCATGGGCTTCTCTATCGAAGAGGTACGTCTCAGGTCTTGGATATGCAACAGCTCTAAAACTATGGACCCGCTCGCTTAACATGTTTCCTTGCCACGTGCTGGAATATATAAAATACCATCCTGGTTGTCGTGAGGCGTGCATGACTTGTCAGCAGTGTGGTTTCCAAGCCCAGAGTTCTGTCGGTCATATGAGCAGAAAAAGGGGCTGTGCTAGCTGGCTAGTTTGAATCATCAGCTGTAGAAGGAAGCAAGCCTGCAGAGTCCTCAGCAGTGATGTCCTTCAGTTGTTCTGAGGCCCAGCTACGTGCAGTTTCCCCCCTGCAGCCATGTAGTGAGAAGCTTTTTTCTGTAATTTCTTGCCTATAAGCTGACCACAAGGCTCTTCTCTTGGGTATTCTGAAGATCATGAGAAACGTCTTGGCTAAGCAGACATTTTGTCAGGTCAGCAAGTTATGATTAACTATGCTCAGCAGACTGACAAGTTCACTTAGGATGCTTGGGAAGTAATCCAAAGACTTGAGAACCCGATTTGTTTGCCAGATTAGGCTTTTGAGTACTGCTTTGGTGACGTTTGAGATAGGACAGGTGGGTAGGTGCCCATGGCTTGATTCCATGTTGCCTACTGAAACTAGTAACAGAAATTCTTAAGCTTGTTATTCGTAGTAAATATACATGTAATGGTTTATCAGGAAAAGAAATACATCAGATGGTATTCCATGCATTGCATGTGAAGATGCACACCAAAGCAGTGGGTTTTGGCCCGTTTTGAAAACTTGACTTTCAGCATACCAGTCATCCTGATGTAGGACATGGCTGTAAAGTTAAAAAAAAAAAAAAAAAGGGGGTTTGGTACTCAGGGTGTTCCTTTGCCAAAACTTGGAAATGATTTGCTGCAATGGGCCCATTTAGAAATAGTTCTGTATTCAAATCCTAGAATAAGACAGAGAAGGAAGGAAGCTCTTTAAATTGCTTCATTTAGTTTAACCCTGAAAGTGGAAGTTGATATCAGCATTGTCACTCAGGCAGAGATTAGCATGTAGGCAGCTTCCGACACTGGTATTGAGAGTACTGAAAGTCCATAATACTCATTTTGTTGTTTGCATCAAGGCTGTAGTCTAGGAAAATAACCTGACGGTGCAGCAGGCTGCACTGTAGGGATTTCAGAACACTTACTGCATTACACCGGAAATTCTCAAAAACAGTCATCAGATAGTCTCCTCTTGTTAAGAGAAGGTCAAACTGAACTGTGTTTTTGTCCCTGTTGACGCTGTGATAGGTTTTTCTTTTATTTGAGGTGATACAGTTCCCAACATCAATGACATTTTAAATGCAAAACCCAAATAATTTGGTTTCATAAAACTTAAACAGGCGATTCCATCTTTTACACAAATGGAGAAACTTGTTTGAATTCATTTATGCCTGTGTGAAAATGTATAGGTGTTGGATTAGTAATCTGTTTCTGTGTTTGTTTGTTTTTACTATTTTTTAACAGGACCTTCCCTGGCCTGGGCTGGCGGTGGGTGATCTGTTTCACAGGCCCCGAGCTACCGTGTTAGTAACAGTGAAAGGAGTGGACAAGCTGACTTTGCCCGCAAAAGGAATTTCTTACCCTATCGAGAATGTGAGTATCCACATTTGGAAGAGTCGTGCTGCTGCGTGTGACTCTTACGTTCTAGTTAGAAGTACAAGACTTGAAGTTCTCAGAGTTCTTACTTCACTTGAAGTTCACATATCCCCCTGCAATGATGGATCAGGCCGCATTGATCAGTAATCCAGTCTGATTCCTGACCGAGGCTCTCCTTTGCTGAGTTCAGTAACATGTTTGAACAAAGCATGTTCTCCTTGAAAGGCATCTAGTTATCGTATAAACATTACATGCACGCACCACTGTAGAGCATAAACATATTATATGCACCAGGGAGGTGGAGAATCCACTGTTTCCAGTGTTAACTTAGTGATTCATAGTCAGCATTGTTAAAGTTCACTCTTTTTGCTTTGGCTAAGTGTGTGGTAGCATTTTGTATGCTGTTGGTTCTTTGATACGCCCTTTCTCCCTCTAAAGAATCTTTGAGTTTTCCTCAAATACCTGACTGAAATATGGTATTGTGAGACACAATTTGGTTATACTATATCGAAAAGAAAACAAATGGCATTATGCTTACTTGTCACTGTCTGCTGAAACTTCTTCGCACTTGTCACGGAATTATTTAGGCTGAAAGGGAGCTCTTGAAATCATCTGTTCCAACCCCTCTGGATCAAGCAGGATGAGCTAGAGCAGATCGTCCAGGACTCTGACCACAGTTGGATTTTGAGTATCTCTGTAGATAGAGACTGCACAACCTCTCTGGGCAACCTGTGCCAGTATCTGACCGTCCTCACAGTAGAAAAGTGTGTTATTTCCTGGTTTTATAATTGATGCCCATTGTCTCTTCTTGTCACAAAATTTTGTCCACACATCTTAACAGGAATACAATAACTGCACAAAATATTGGTAACTGCACAGCTTCTGCTCACTTCTTTCTCGTTAGTTAACTTTGCTTCTGCCTGTCTTGGAGAACTTTGTTTCGCACCAGTCTACCATGCGTGTTGGCTTTGTGCACTCTTGCTAATAAAATGGTAAATAATATTCTTATTTCAGTCAAACTGTGAGGAATCTTTGAGCTTTTGTTTAATACTGCCAGCCTGTTGTGCACTCCAAGATGAGATGATGATTTCCCTATGAAATTCTTCCACAGCTGTCAGTTTTTAAATCTATTTAAGAAATTGAGTATTTAATTGGGATACTACGCTGCTTTACATCAAGCACAGGTGGAACTTGGCTTAATATAAGTCTGCTTTCACATTTGTCTTCCAGCACAGCTCATTAGTTCAGGTAATTGCGTGCTATTTTTGCTGAAATGGTATCTGGAATAAAACTGGTTGAAGATGGCCTGTACCAGACCATGTAGCACATCTAACTTGCAGAACTCCTACAGATACAAAAAGAAATCTTCAGTCATATTCACACCTGTAACTTCATGAACGTTCTGAGGTGTGCTCAATCCCTATGTTCTGTATATCCCATTAGTAAAAAAATAAGATTTCTAGTCTTTGATTGTTTCAGGAACTACTGCCGTGGCTTCAGATGAGCTGCCCCAAACGTGTGCTGGCACAGGACTGGTGCTCCAGTGTTCAAGAGTAATTTCAAACGATCTTCGCTGAGTCCATATTCAGGGCCACTGGGCACTAATTATCCTAACCTACAGGCTTACTAATATATGTTAGAAAAAATATTTTTGCACTCTTTTTTTTTTTCTGCTCATTTCTAGATAAAATACAGAAGTATTTAGAAAAATGAGCAGTTTTATTAGCTTTTCAGTAACGGCTCTAATACCACACTAGGTTTTCTTTTGTTTCTAGTAGTTTTATATGGTTATGTTCTTTGATATCTCATCAGCTGACCTTTCTGCTGATGTATGTAAATTCATCAGTTTTCCATGTTTCATAACTTTCCATGTGTAATGTGTTTAGCCCTTTGTCTTGTATTGATTTTTTTTATTTGTTGGTCTTCAGTGAGCTGTTAATTACACAGTCACGGCCTCTTGGAGTTCTTGAAAGTGTATTGAGTTCATCCTATGTGCAAATAAATAGTCAATAGGTATGCAGTTGGTGTTTCATTTTGTACATTGGCTGCTATTGTTTGTTATCATTTTGGAGTTATTCATTCTCTGCTCAGAAGGAGCTTGTCTTATTTTTCCAGACTTCTGTAGTTCAGCAGTTATCTCTCCTACACCGTTGGTTCCTGTTTTACCCAAACATCTAACTAGACTTTGTTTTTCAGGCTGTTCCCTTCAGTCTTGACAGTGTTGCGAACGCTATCCATAATTTGTTCTCTGAGGAAACTCCTGTAGTCCTGCAGCTGGCCCCCAGTGAGGAAGTGAGTATTGCTTCAGTTCTGAGAGCACGTGCTCTAAGCAGTAAACTGCTTGTATGGCTGGAGCAACACCAATCGATTAGATGAAAATATTTTGCATTGGAGGGTGATTTGCAAGTACGGTCGGTTATTAATGTATGATTGGAGAAACTGCACAGCTCACCTCTGCTCTTATTGAACACTGGCTGTTCCTGCAGAGAGTGTACATGGTGGGCAAGGCAAACGCTGTGTTTGAAGATCTTTCCGTCACGCTGCGCCAGCTGCGAAACCGCTTATTCCAGGACAACTCCATTCTCAGTTCCCTTCCTCTCAACTCCCTCAGCAGGAACAATGAGGTAAAAAACCATAATCGATGAGTACTTTTGGATTGTTTTTTTTTTTTTTTTCTACTACGCTTCTCTGATTTCTTTGCCTTCCTTTGCCTTGGTGAACTCTCCCTTCTTTTTCTATGAATTCATAAGAACTAAGTTTAAAGTTCTTTTTTTAAGTAACTTTATTAAAAGAATAATTTCCCTCTAGCGTGTTTGGATGCTGTAACAGATACAATCTGTTATAAAATATGTAGTCTTAAAACATAATGAGGCTTCTGTGACCCTGGTGTTATCAAAGGAAATACCCATCTTTGTCTCTCTCCCCAGGTTGACTTACTTTTTCTGTCCGAACTGCAAGTTCTACGTGATATTGTAAGCCTGGTAAGTTGTTTTTTTTTTTTTTTTTTTTTTTTTACACTTCCTCTACACCTGAGGTTTCAAACTTCAAGCATGCTGTTTAAAGGTAGAGAATCTGTAGCCAGGGTGCTTAGCAACCAGTGATAGACACTCAAGCATGTCATTGTTTGTTCGCATCACTTTAAATAATGCATTCTCAAGCTGTCTGAATCAGCCCTGTTACTGCTGGGAGGAAACAAGAACTTCAGTCACTGGTAGCTTCCTCTGTATTGTGTTTGGTGAGAGTAGAGGGCGTTCCATGCTACTGTTTCGTCATACCCACAGGAAGTACTGAGGGAGAAATTTGCAGAGCTTTCCTTGTTCTCTTACTTGAGAAGTGTAATGGTAGTTAAGAACGTGTTCTTTGCCCTGTCTACCACTTTACTTCAATGTGTACTTGAAAAGGATGGAGTGACTTCTGTAGCATGTGTTATGGTGGTGATAGAAGTCCTCCAGTGGAGAGATGAGGTTTTAATTCTGATTTTCTTAAGTGAGAAGCTTCTTATCTTTGTACTGTGAAGCTCCTGTCCTGTTGCTGTTTATTGTTTTGTTTTGTTTTTTGATCCTGAAAACTCAAGTTCATGTTAGGTGAAGGACTGGTGGAAGGAAATGGGGCTCTTGTGAAAATGAGGCAGAGTAACTTATTTTTGTCTTGCAGACCAGAAGTGCTGTAGTTGAAGTAGATGGGAAGGTAGGAACAGATGAAATTCCTTCTTTTCAGAGACTGTTCCCATATGCAGACGAGTGTCAGGGCCGCAGCTTTGCACCTGTAGAAGTGAAAGAATACCACTGCTCTACTTTGAGATGCGCTGGCTTAAATTGCTTGAGTTTTATGACAACAGGATGATGCTCTTTGAGTGAAATACTTCAGTACATGGCAACAGTAAGGTGGAAGTTGCAATTTACTCAGTTTTGCAAGGGCCAGCTTCTGTGGAAGGAGTCGTAGTATTGGGTTCTGTACTTTTTTTCCAACAAGTTTTGTTTTTGTGGCATTTAGTTAGAGAGCAAGGATTCTGAGAGGAATAAAAGTGTAGTGTTTCTTTCTAGTTGATCTCTAGATTACATGTATGTAACCTTGGAGTAGATGCCACATGATGATCACCTGCTTTCTTCAGTAGCATAAGAAAAAAACCTCTTGTGGGCATCTTTGTAGTTGAGTTGGCACAAATTCCACTTTCTAGTCAACATGGAATGTGACTATGGAATGCGAGGCTAGATTAGTTCCCACAAACTGATTCTGTGAAAACGTGTTTTTAAAGTAACCTGTTTATGAATTAAATTCTTTCTACTCACAATGGTGTGCCAAAGCTGTCTCGACACAAGCACTTGGCCAAAGATCACTCTCCAGACCTGTATTCCCTGGAACTGGCTGGTTTGGAAGAAGTTGGGAAACGGTATGGGGAAGACTCTCAGCAGTTCAAGGATGCTTCTCAGATTCTTGTGGACTCTTTGCAAAAGGTATGCTTTCTAGCTAATGAACAGAACTCACAGCAGTACCGCTCATCTTCCCTGTTAACCACAAGGGAGTTAGCGTACTGACCACGTTCAGGTGTGAACTGTCTCTCCATTAGCGATGGCCTTGCTCGTGCTTGGGTTTTGTTTTTTTCCCTTGTTCTTTTTAAACTCAGTTGTTCAGTTAGAACACTGAGTATTACAGTTTGTGACATGATGCTGTAGAGTGACCAGTTTTCACAGCGTTAGATGTTTTAGGTGAAGGAAAAGGAATATATTATAGCCTTATATCAATGTGAGCTTGAGATGTCTGTTTTTCCTAAACAAACAAATCTTGCATTTAAAAACGCCACTGTGCCTCATCAAGTCTGGCCCAGTGAAATATGGAGATCTTTTTACCCCAGGGTACAGTGTTTAGTCTCCCCTTGCCAAAAAGTTGCAGAAATCTAAATTCCCAAGGCTCTAAGAAAGATTTTTTTTCTTTTTTTAGCCGGCCTTATGTAGTGATTAGATAAAACTCTTTATTAAGACCTGACACCGGTACATTTTGAATCTCAAAAGCACAATGGGAAAGTGTGAAAGCATGAATTGACTAAGTCAAGTAACTGTTTAAGAGATGTTGTAAACCAGTTGAAAGTTGGAACTTTGGAACTATAAAATAGTGGTGTTTCAGGATTGGTTTTCTTGTTTTTTTCTCCTTTACACAACTTTCCACAATCTTCTGAATCCTGAAGCTGACATGTTACGGTTTAGTACATCTTGCTAACTAAGCCCTCCTTAATTCCTGGCTACAGTTGAAGTTTTAAATTAAATCTCTTTTGCTCTTCCAGTTTGCAGATGAGATGTATAATCTGTACGGTGGGAACGCAGTAGTGGAAATGGTGGCCGTAAAGGCATTTAATTCTCCCCTCACGAGGAAGACTCGCTCCATTCTTCAGTCTTCAGAGGTAGCGTCTATACATATGTCTGTATCTTGCCTGTTGAAAGCATAAATGCATTCAAACTGCATCACTTCCTTACTTGAGCAAAACTTTTTTCAAGGACTAGAATACTGACTTCGATTTAGGGACGGGTGCAAAGAGGTCAACTTACCTTTCATGATTTTCAGTAAATCATACTGTAATTCAGGTTGAAGAGGGCCTCTGGATCTGATCTAATCCAACCTGCTCCAAGCAGAATTAATTTAGGAATTAGATCAGGTTCCTTTGGAGTTTGTCCAGCCAAGTTCTCAAAATGTCCACAGAGGCTGTGGAACTTCTCGTTGTGGACAACCTGTTCCAAAGTCTTGCTGCTTTCACTCTGAAAACTCCCCTTCTTTCCTGTTAGAATTTGTATTCCTGCAGTGTTTTCTCCAGCACAGTGGTGCATCTAAGCCCTGCTTCGTGGGCGTTGAGTAGAGAGAAACGCTTTCGTTGACCTGCTGTAGCCCAGGATGCAGTTGCCCTTCATCATTGCAGGGGCAGGCTGCTGACTCCCATTCACCCTGTCCACCAGGACCCCCGTCCCCTCCCTGCAGAGCTGCTCCCCAGCTGGTCAGTCCCCAGCCCGTGCTGTCACGTGGGGTAATCCTGTCCCAGGTGCAGGGCTTTGCATTTGTCTTCACTGACTTTCATGAAGCTCCTGTCAGCCCATTTGGATTCCATTAACATCAGTCACAGAACCACTTCTGGCATTTTACGCGCTGGCATCGGAATTGCGTAGACAAAAACGCATCTCTTTGATTCAGACTGCTTGGATTTTTGATGTAGTCAGCATGGCCTTTGTGTGCAGGCTAACTTTAAAGTACCGCACTTATTTTCTTCCTTACAGAGTGACACGGATAATCCATATAACCTTGCCTACCCGTACAACTACAACTACTCTGTAATCTTCAACATTATCCTGTGGTTGATGATAGGTCTTGCTTTAGCTGTGATAGTCATCTCCTACAACCTCTGGAACATGGATCCGGGGTACGACAGCATCATTTACAGGATGACGAATCAGAAGATAAGAATGGATTGAACTAAACCGTATTCCAGCGCAGGGAAATGATGAAGAGCAAGATCTCCTTGAAATGGTGTGAACACAAATACGTGGTTAATTGTGGAGTTTTGAGAGGTGTATTTATTTCTGAGTATCTTTTTTTTTTCTCCTCCTATTTTAAAAGTCAGTAGTAGCACTAGATTGGATTTAGAAATTGAAATCTGCTTGTTTAATAAAATTAAAAAAAAATCCCCAAACTGTTATTCAAGTAACATCATTCCATTTTTTTATCATGCAACACGAGTTTCAGAAATGCCCTGTACTGCCTGTGCCTGTGTGCAAAACAGATAAACTGAAATTACGATAGCAGCGTTTGAAACTTTTTCACAGGAAGATTACAAATCATAGCTGAACTGTTGTGTTGTATATTATGAACCAGTTGTAAATGTTCGATGTAAATATTTATAATGTAACTTCGGAGAGTTGTTATTCTTTAGTAAAATGTTAAACACAGAAAAATTTCTACAAGATGAGGAATCTAGTGGCAGAAATGGCGTTTTGATGACATGATGATGGCTCAGACGTGAACCATAGCCAGAATGGTGCTTTACCTAGAGCTTTAATGGTGTGGAGATAAACAAAACGAGTGTGGCTGGTCTGTACAGTGCAGAGTCCAGAAATATGGAAGTAGCACCACTCTGGGCATGGCCCAACATCACCGGTAGTTAAAAGTTCCTATTCTGATGCTGCATATTCCTTCCATATGTGTTGATGTTATTTAAAAAACTTTTTTTGATGATAAGACTGGACCAACACTTGATTTCAATCTACCTGGATTGTAGTCCTGCTTCAATCGTTCAATAAAACAAGGAACAGTTCTCGATGTGTTCATTGGGTGGGGGTTTGTGGCTGTGGCTCCTTCAGTATTCCTGCTCAGCTGAACGGAGCGGGCGCAGCCCACCTCCTGCGTCTGACAGTGGGCCCAGCTCTGAGTGCTGAGCTTTAGCAGTCTTTCAAAAGCAAAGGTTGGAGCATCAGCTTGTATGCTGCATTAGTTTTCTTAAACCAAATAGTGGGTGTCGCTAACACGGCCTGTTAATCTTTGGCTTGAATCTTTTTAGAACAACACAGAAATTCTCATCTGCTCTTGTAGTAGAAGAAATTCCTCCAGACCGTAGTATTGAAATCTACCTTTTTTATCTTGTCCTCTAGTGCACTTAACTTTCCCTATTGTTAGGATAGATTTGATCCAGGTCTGAAAAGATCTGCCCAGTGAATCGATTTGCCTTGTGTACTGGGCACACCAGAGTGGGAGGGGCTGAAGCTGTGCACGTGTTCATGTTTGGAGACATGGGACAGCGCGTTGCCTTGACTCGAGTGACTCACTGCAGCATTGTCCAAGTCTAGGAAATCCTGCTTAGTGGTTCTGGTTATTTTGTCCACAATTTTGAAATTACCTTCAATGGTGCTTAAGGTTAATGTGGGTGATTAAAAAAATAGGATCAATAGATGGAAAGGAAGAGCGCATTGCCAGTTTCTCTGGCCAGTTTTATCTCGACAAGGATGTGTAACCCAATCACTGAACATTCTGTAATACGACTGCAGTGTTTTGGTGAGAACCAAACCTATCTGAAGCCATACAACAGCTTCATTCTGAAAACAGGTAAAGTAGTGCTCCATCATCCCCTTTGATAGGCACGAACCCTGATGTTTAAAGTAAACTCTAACAGTCTATGTGGTGTTTTAAATTCCTTGGACTTGTTTGAGACCACTTAATGCAGAAGACAATAACCCAGAGCTTCATCAGAAGCATGACCTAGGGTAAGAAAAGGCTACATTACCAGTAGAGTCTTTCCAAACGACGTATGACTTCAACCAAAAAACCGATGTGGCAGGAGGAAAGGTGACTGCTGTCTGGTTACTGTCAGACTGCAGGAAATAGCCTGCACTGAAGATTGACAAACACAAAGGTAAGGCAGAGGTAAATGCTGTGGGGGTGTGAGAGGTTTGCTTTATGTCCATGACAGCTGCAAACGCAGTTGGAATAGAGTAAGCTCTGCCTAGAATCTAGAGTAGGATTCTACTTGTCCTGAACAACACTGAGAGGTTTAAAATGCCAAAATACTCTCTTAAAAAACAATGACATAATAATTCCCTGCTATTTATTTAAATCACTCTTGGAAATTTCCCATTACTGATTTATGGTTTTTATGTCTTTTTATATTAGTTTCTGTATTCCTTAAGGAGATGCTCAAGCTCCATTCCTGAGATTTTTGCATGAACTTTCTTGTCAATTACAACATCTTTGCCACAATGTACAGTGATGACAAAATGTGCTGAGATAATCATAGAATGGCCTGGGTTGGAAGGGACCCCAAGGATCATCAGGTTCCAACCCCCCTGCCACAGGCAGGGCCACCAACCTCCAGATCTGGTACTGGGTCAGGCTGCCCAGGACCCATCCAACCTGGCCTTGAGCACCTCCAGGGATGGGGCATCCACAACCTCTCTGGGCAGCCCTGGATGACAAAGTGTGCTGAGATAACCTTATGTACGAAAAGCAATGAGGAGTTCAGCTCTCCCACAAGGATAAAAGTATCTCTGGGGTAAAAAGATAGTAACTTGTGGTTCTGGCAGGCCCAGTGCTGTTGTATCAGAATGGTTTTTTAGATGAAATGAGTTGTATAGCCCCTGCCTGCTACTAGGACTTTACTTTTTAAAGCTAGTCTTAGTCTGCTGTCCCTTCCCACCATCTGTTCGAAGGGCACATTCCCATGCCCACCTCCTGTGCTAGCACTGTGTTTGCTCATTTCATGGTGTGGGCCCCTGGTGGGTACTGAAGGTGTTTTTGAGCGCTGCGATGTGGTGTGCTGCTGCTTAAATAAGGTTGCTTTGTAGGGGACAGCTACTTGTGGAACCACTGCAAAGGCCCCGTGCATTAGTTTGAGCAAGACATTTTGTGTTAAACAACAGTACTGACCCTTTACTAATCAAATAAGCAATTCCAATACTGAGTCCTGAGCCAGGAACGGCCTTTTTGCATTTACAATTCAATTAATTAGAATGAAAGTGCTGTCAACACCATTAGAGCTGCTATTGATCATTCTGTTTAGGTTTGATCTTCCTACGGATATAAATCATGAAAAGATTTGTGATACGGCAGAAGCTGCAGGTTTGGCAAGCCTTGCTCCCAGGAAAGCAACGAAACCAGCGTGAAGCTCTAAGAAGGAAGACAACCGCGAGAGCAGAAGCCCACAGTTCTGTTTTCCAAGGAGAAACTATCACTGTTCAGAGGGCTCCCACGAAGCCAAGTTGGGGTGAAGGATGAGAAAGAAGAAAATGGAGACCCGCTCTACCAGGATCTTACCTGCTTGCAGTGAAACATCCACTATCAAGAAGCTTTGAGGCAGGCAGGAGGGAGCTCGGCGCAGTGCTGTCTGTAGGATTCAGGATGCACCTGCTGCAGGAGGGGAAAGAGAATCACCAGCGAGAAGCCCATTCCCAGGTAGATGGTCTAAGGGCAGCCTGGCCTGTAGCATATTTGTTCAGATTTGTTTTATAACTTGTCTGGTAGCTGGAGGGGAGAGTACCTAGAGTTTGGGTGTCTGTCCTCAGAGCGTGCCAATGTTTGTGAAAAGGGAGAGAAGGCTGAGACAGAGCTGAAGCCTGAGTGTTGCTTTTGATATTTAGATGGAAAAGAGGAAGTAAACCATAAAAAAGGGTTCTTTATTAAATTAATTAGTCAGTGTGCTGCTTTTTCTAGATAATCCCCCAAAGCCCAAACTTGGAAGAAAGCAGTTGTGATTCAGGCGATGTACCCCTGAACACTGCAGACTTCTCTGGGGCAGGCACAGCAACCTTCAGAGCTCTTCCAGCCAGCGTACTGCTGTTGCAACACACAGGCGAGGAAAGCCCAAACTGGATCTGGCATATGCAAATGTTATGTTCAAATTTAAATTAAAAAAAGGAAGTGAAGAAACCACATTGAATTGCAAATGTTGGGCAACTTTGCAGCTGCCTGCTGGGCTTTGTAGGTCAGTGTGAGTAGGGGTGACAAGGACACTGCCCACGTGTCAGGAGGTGGGCTTCTGTCTCAAAAAAATCCAAACCAAAATGAACAACCATACACAATCATAGAATCAGCATAGCATGGCCTGGGTTGGAAGGGACCCCAAGGATCATCAGGTTCCAACCCCCCTGCCACAGGCAGGGCCACCAACCTCCAGATCTGGTACTGGGTCAGGCTGCCCAGGGCCCATCCAACCTGGCCTTGAACACCTCCAGGGACGGGGCATCCACAGCCTCTCTGGGCAGCTGGGCCAGCGCCTCACCACTCTCGGTAAAGAGCTTTCCTCTGACATCCAATCTAAACCTTCCCTCCTTCAGCTTAAAACCATTCCCCCTTGTCCTATCACTGTATCATCTGTATCTTATTGCTGACACTGCTTTATGGCTATGGTGAGGTGGGATGGTTTGAGCTGAAACTCACAGGCGTTCTCTTGACCGGCATTTTTGATTTTCTCTTTTTTTCTATATTTTTACAAGTTTTCGCCTTGTGGATGGAGGGACAAGGACCAGCACAAGTACTGCAGGACAGAAAAGGAGGCAGATAAGGAAGACTGCAGTGAAACTGGAGGCTTTCATGGAAAAAGAGAACCTGGAATAAATCAGGAACCCAGCATTTATTGCCTGTCCTGTTCTGCTGGTAATGCAGGGTGTTTCTATGGAGGAATTACAACTGCAGGGCACCGAGTATTCAGGGCTTCTGCAGCTCACAGCTGAAGGATGGCAGAGCCATGACTGTTTTTTTTGGCCGTCCACAGAAGCCGTACCCTCGCAGGACAGAGCTGCTGTGCAGTGCCGCCTGGCTCTGAGTGCGGAGGCTCCAACAGCCCCACTCAGAGCAGAAATACTCAGAGCAGAATCTGAGTGATGGTGAGAAGCCACACATCCAAATAACCTTTCAGCGGACCTGTTCCCATCCTATCAGAAACTGTTGCTGTCTGTAGCGATTGATTTTCCAGCAGTTCAGGTAGGAGAAAGCACTGGAGCAAACTACAGCCAGGGACAGACACAGGGCTCTGGTAGTGTAGCAATTCTGGTAAGTGTCTGTAACAAATTTATTAGGAATTCTATTCTCAAATAGGTCCATAAGGAATGCCAAGCAGCAAGTAGCTATACTCAGAGTTCCCGAGGACAGCTTTTAGAATATAAATCCCACCTTTAAACAGGGGCTGCTCTGCCAGCGTGCTTTCAGAGTGTAAAAAGATTCTTCTGTTGTTGAAGAACAGTCTCACAGTAAAGGCCTCTAGCAATCAAACTTAGTAATGCCATCGATGTCATCCAACACTGTCAAAAATACACAGCTAAGTTCTTGGCATGAACCTACATCATAAAGCACCTTCATAAGGGAAACAAAATTAATGGTTGCGCCAAATGTTTTTATAAAGGCAGTCAAATTCCACTTTAATTATGCTCCAGTGCATGAATTTATGATGACAAATTTACATGCCCTTAATTTAGCGAGCATATGCTTTACATTAGGCCACGGGGATGGAAGCAGCATGGCCAAGATAAACTCACAGTAATTTAAGCGGTACCGTACAGCCAACACCGTGAGCCCACCGGCTTCTGGAGGACTTCAGAGCTGCCTCTCTGCTTCCCTGGTCCCCCCCCTTCATTTGCCATAGTTCCTTAAAACGCTGTGGTCAAAGCGCCCAAGGAATTGACAAAGCCTGCTGCAATCAATGACAGCATTTGGAGCAGAGCAGCACTAAAAGGGAGCTCTAACTACATCCTACAGCAGGTCATCAATCAAAATCTTGACTAATGTACAGCAGCAGCTTGGAAATAAAAAACCATTTAAGTGATCAGACAGCTCTCACCTCCTAAGAATCTATTTCTGTCACCGAGTCTCCTGCAGCAGCAGTGAGGGGGGGGGGAGGAAAAAAATATGTAAAAATGGAGGCCATACTCTGAAGGGAGTGCTTCTCCGGGCTGTCCCTGGGAGCAGGGAGGCTCTGCTTGGTGTCCGAGCGTGCACGGTGCTCCAAGGAATGCCTGGGCCTCCTCTGGGGAGCTGCGAGGGAACCCTTCTGTCCTCAGCGTCTCCTCAGAGGAGGCAGCAGCCCTCGGCATCACACAATGGCAGTCAGCCATCACCACAGGGCCTGCTTCCTCATCTTGAACGAACAGCCTTGGTGCAACCATTGCAAACAGCCACTCTAATTCCTCCTCTCTGCTTCCTTTTTTTTTTTTTTTTTTTTTTGGCCCAGAGGCTCCTGGGAGTTCACCCACAGTGGAGTCACCTTCACTACATTCCTACTTTCTGCCCTACATCTGGCCATCACACAGCCCAGATGCGATTCTGACCGAGTCCCACTGCTGCTGAGGTGCTCGGAGTGCTGGCAGCAGGGGTAACACCAGCACTCCCCGCCAGTCCCAGTGCTGGGTAGGAGCCATTAGTTACTGTAGCCTACATCAGCTATTTGGCAAAGAAGAAAATATGCAAAAAGCTCAAGCCTTCTAATCATACCTCCTGCCAAATTCCTTTATAGAATCACAGAATCCTTGGAGTTGGAGGAGACATCTAAAGGCCATCTGGCCCAACCCCCTGCAATGCACAGGGACACTACAGCCAGATCAGGGTGCTCAGAGCCCCCCCCAGCCTGACCTTGAGTGTCTCCAGGGATGGGGCTTCCACCTCATCGCTGGGCAACCTAATTCCTGTGCTTCAGCACCCTCACTGTGAAACACTTTTTCCTTATATCCAGTCTAAATCTCCCCTCTTTTAGTCTGAAGCCATTTCCCCTTGTCCTATCACCACTGACCCTGCTAAAGTCTGTCCCCTTCTTCCCTACAGCCCCCTTTATGAATTTTCCTGCAACATACAGCATAACCTCAGCTAGAAAATAAATACATTCCCACCTTTGTTTTCTTTCCTGCTCAATCTCTTCCGGTCTCTGTTAAAATCCTTTTCTGGTTCTGTTTCTCGTTTCCAAAGCCTTGGAGCCTCTGCCTTTCTTCCCTTGAAGAACTTCTTTGTAATCTGCATCTCTTGTGAGTGCCAGAGCAGCAGAGATAAATAGACAAAAATATTGTGGTGGAACAAAAAATTCCCACACGAAGCACCTTGCTTTCTTGATAGCTGATGTCTGACCTGAAACATAGTGCTCTCCAGCCAGGAGTGAACATTTCAGCTCTTGGCATCTCCCATGAACTGCAAAACATTACAGTGCTTGAAATCATGTTAAAAGCACAAGCTCTGAACCCATGTAGGGATCTAGGAAAGACCAAGACCTAGGAAATACCGAAAATGAGTTATGGTGATGTTTACCCTCCCTGCATTAAAAACTGCCCTGGCCTGCACTGAGGACAGCTGCTCCAGCGGGGAAGCTGGGTGAAGAGCTGCGTCAAGCAGCTGGGTACCTCCAGTGTGGGGGAGAACATGGAAAAGCAGCGTTTAATGAGCCACCCTCAGCCTTGAGAGAACGACTGCAATCTCAGGAAATCATCTTCTACGCTGCGGCGCTGACAAAGCTCTGGGCCACGTCCCTGTGCTCCATCGGTGTGAAGAGAGGGGCTCGCATCTCTGCCACCCCAACGCTGAGCCACCGGGGGGACTTCAGTGCTGAGGGTGCAGAGAAAAGAACTTGGTTCCCATGACAGAAAGAGATCTGTGAAGATAACCTGTAGCATGAAACAAACCTCCTCAGATTAAAGGCTATGGAAGGGCAGGCTGTGGCCATGGAGCGCTGAGGGGATGGAGGAAGGCCGTGCAGAGGGCGGGCAATCTTCCTCAGCATGGACAGGGACAAAGAGGTGGAAACCCCTCCAGTGCAAGGCCCTGGTTTGGAAATACTGGATGGGCATGGAGACAGCACACAGGGCTGTGTGTGTGTGTGTCCCTGCTGAGCCCACAGCACCAGCTCACCAGGAACCGCAATGCCTTACATAGTTAAAGGGAAAAAAGGTTTATTTTCGTTTTCTTACTGATACGCCTCTGTCCTAAGTAAACATGATAAGAGTATTCACATAAATTGAAAACCTACCACAGATTTGAGGAAAATATGTGGACTGCAGAGAAAGCTAGGATGAAGGATATTTTTCTCCAGAGAAATCAGCACTTCGCCCAAAAGAACATTTTCACCGTCATTAGAAGAGTTGCTGTTAAAAACAAACAACAACAACGAAGCTCGCTGAAGGTAAAATTAGCTTTGTTCTATAAAATCATCTGCGACAACAGCACAGCGGAGGAGGAGGAACTGCCACGGTGGCTGAAAGCTTCACTTTAACTCCTGAGCTGTGGAGGGAAACAACACAGGGCTGCGGGGAGCAGGGCTGGAGGAGGCTGCTGCCCAGGCAATAGCAGGGGCTGTCAGAAACAGGCTCTTACCTCGGGCAGGAAAATGGGATTCTGACAGCTTGGATTTTTAAGTGCCTGTCCAAAATTAAAGGTCAGAAATGACCAAAGTGAGCACTGGTTCACTACTGAACCACGGCTATTATTTACTTTTTGTTCCTAAGGCTTCGACATCACATTCCAGATGAAGCCTTCAAGATTCCTCTCTTTGGTGCACGGAGGAGTTCTAGGAGGCAAAGAAGTTATGACGACCCAGTTTCATTGTGCAAAATATTGTGGAGACAGCCAGACACAGCCAAAGTTGGGACAACACCGCAGGGCCCCAGAGGCCAGCGGGTGGGCTCAGCTGAGGTCAAAGCAGAGTATGTGTGCATGTATTTTAAGCATCCTCCCACAGCTGGGAATTAAAGAGTGAAGGAAAATACATTTTCCCTTCAACGTGGGTTCTGGGCTGCGTTTGTATGAAAAAAAGAGAGAAGAAGTCATTGCTGCAGTGGAAGCGTTGCTGGAGGTCAGGCCTGCACCAGGCAAATCCTGCACAGGGCAGAAAAGATTTGGGATGGGAACAGGGGCTGCGTGTGCTTACCTCTGCTTAAGTGCCTATGCAACTCAAGGGNAGAATCAGAGTGATGCTTTTATGTCCTTCCTTAAGGAGCGAGGTGTGAGAAGCACTGAAGGAAACCAGCGCTGCGGGTCAGTCAGCCGCCTTCTCTGGTTGTTGCTGTTGTTCGGCATAATGTTTCTATATTCAGATTTGCAAAAACACAACAGTGCTCATCTGACAAAAATAAAAATAAATAAAAGTGCTAAACCAACAACGGCAGCAAGCCGAAACCCAGCGCTCCCCCCATCTCAGCTGTCTCCGCAGGAATTAGAATTTGCATCAAAGAATAATCGTGTAATAACTCAGTTGCAAATAAATGTCCTAAAATTTCCTCACGGTGTTAAATCAAACTACGGAGACAAAAATAGGCACTCAAATAATCACATTTGCTCCACAACCTGAAAGTGACGGGCTGGCTTTATGACTTTAAGCCGTTTACTTGTACGAGCTTTGATAACTTTGGCCCTCCGGGGGTGCGGTATGACGCAGGCGGAATCTGAACTGTAGGGCAAAGAGCTGCAAGAAACCAGAGTGGAGGAGCTTAAAAAAAAAAGTAAAATAAATTCCTTTTTAGCTGACTGAGCAGCAATGCAGCTGGTGCCAGCAGGCAGGGGCTGAGGTGCTGCATAACTGCACCGTGGAGCTGCTCATAGGAAGCCACGCCAGGGACAGAGTTGCTGAGATGTGGTGGCACAAGGGAGACGCGTGGCCGAGAACATTTCTGATACATTTTGGAGGGACTCCGTCATACAACAACCTAGAAACCTGCCTCTGCTCATTTAGGCCTTCCTTCATCAGCAAATATTTAAGGCCAGACAGAGAACCTTGTTTGCTGGCTGCTTTCTTGAGACAAGTCTCTCCAAGATGATGAGCTGATCTGAGCGGGGAGGGCTGAAGTACTTTCTCAGACAGCCCCTCCTGCTTCCACCCCCCCCGAAGCCCCTCCTTCAGTAACTGCTGCTCTGCTGCACTTCTTTGCAGAGCTCAAGCACCCTCCCCGCCAACCTCTTCCCATCCACCATCCCCTCCAGCTCCCTCCCCTCCCCGCTAACCGTTCGCCAGTTCTAGAAAGAGCTGCTGCTGGGCAGATCCTCCATAGGTTCTGGCAAGAGCAGGAATGAAGGCACTCCTAAAACACGGTCCCACAGCCTGCCTGGAGGGACTGCAGCTCAGGAGCAAGAGGGAAGAGGTGCAGGTCTTCCTTGCAGCTACAGCCTGGTGCCCATGGCCTCCTGTGACCGGCACTAGCTCTGGTGTGTGCCACAGAGCTCGGAGCTTCAAGGACCTCCAGGAGTCCTCCCCAGGGAACAGCGAGAGGATTCGGGAGTTTAGTCAGAAGCACTCAACTTTACAACAGAGCCTGTTAGATTCATAAACAATTTCACAGCACGGTTACCTGCCACGGATCTGAGTTTGGGTGAGCAGGAGGCCACCGACAAGCCAATGTTCCTCACTAGATGCAACGCAGAGCCCTACCACGGCACCTTTTCCACAGCTGGGTGAGCAGTCAGCCTCTGGGCACCTTCTGCAGCTCGTGCAGTGAGTCCCAGGCCCCCACACAGGCTGCTGCAGCCAGGGGGAGGCAGCTCTGCTTTCTGCAGGAGGCACCAGGCCGTGGCGGCCTCTCGCCCCCAGGAGAGACAGCCATGCCACTGCAGGGCCACCAAACTGCCCCAGGGGTCCTGCCTGGGGTCAGCTGGTGCTGCTGCATCTGAAACCTGCCCCAATCCCCCCACCAGCTGCAGAAACCCTCCTAACGCAGCACAAACGCCTCGCGGGTCACCTTGGGCTTCAGATGCATGCTCTGACGTCGCTACCCGCCCACGAGTACTACCAACGTCTCAAGGTCGTAGCACCGAAAGTAAATGAAGCAAACCAAATAATCCTCTTTCACGATGCCCAGCAGCCCGTGTGCTCTGTTTGCTCACCAACTCCGTGTTTGAATAAAAGGCTGTTTCCTCCAGACTGAAATCTTTCCCTGTGTGACCAGCTGACTTCTCCAGCAAGGCCACACGGTGCCAGGCTGCGACCAGCCCGCGGCCTGCCAGAGGCAGTGGGGTGGACACTTAAAACAAAGGTTTGCCTCCATCTGCAGTGGGAAGTAAATACAGAAGTAGAGGAAAACAACTTTACGAATCTAAGTTTAGGCCCAAGGAGCATGCTTCCAGATCTCAGGTGTATAGAAGCTGAATTCACATTGATTATCACCAGCTCTGCATAGACTTGGACACTTGGAGCACAGAAAGAAATTGATTTATTTCTAAAGCTTGTCCTTCCAACGTGTAACATAGGACAAAAGGCACTACCCAGCAGCAGCACTCACTCCTGAGGCAACAGCAGCCCACAGAAGTCAAAAGGAACTTGCTGTCCCCAAGCACCCCGCACACAGGCTGTGCCCCTGCACTCAGCACGGAGCTGGGTGGAGGCGAGCAGCTGTATCCACACTGCGACCTGAGTGGGGCTGAGCATCCCCGACTGGCCCACAGCCACCCATCCCCTCCAGGGCACGCTCAGCTTGCAGGAGGTGGCCAGAGCAGTCCCACAGAGCCGGGATTAGGCTGTGCTAATGAGGAGAAAAGATGTCCCAGTAGTATTTTGGGTTATGTTCCAGTTCTCACGTGGTAATGTTATTAAAATACCTTTGTTAACATCGCTAAGTCCTTAGGAAACAGCCAGCTTTGCAAGGTGGCCAAATCATTACTGCTTGCATCCATTTTACCTAGGGGTATATTTTTAAAGCTCGTCAATGCTGTATATACGCAAACACTTTTTCTTGCAGTTTCTGGCAGGAGAAGGGCAGGGGATAGATGTAATTAAACACAATCTGGCCAGTACTTCTAGCTGCTGTTTTAAAAGACCAGCAAGTCAAAGTTTTAGCCCTTACATAATAGCATAGATCTGTGATAAATCCAACATTGCCCAATGCCACCGAGTTCCTTCTGCGGAGGTACGCAGTAACATGGCTTCTCAGCTCTGCGTGAAGATCATGACATTCGGCAGGGTCAGTCAGTTCCTACAGAATTACAGTGCTCCACGACCACAGGACACGTCGCCTGATAGCCAGTAACCCTGACCAACACCACGGGAACCCCCACTGTGCTGCACCAGAGCAGCAGCAACTCTGGTTTGCCAGCTGCTTTGCAGGCTTCCAAATTATTTCTTGGTTCTGTTTGACAACAAGGAAGCAACAAAACCCTTCCCACCTCAGGGTGGTTCCTCAGCACATCATCCTTTTTCGTCCAGCTGTTTCTGACAGAGTCCTCTGCTCTCCCAAAGAAAGCCTCTGGTGAAGCTGGAACTCCCCCATCCAACAGGATATTCATGCTCTGGTATCCGCAACCTTGAAAAAAGCTGCTCTGCACAGCCCCCAGCACAATCCCCCCTCACTCAGCATCTCTTATCTCTCACAGCAGCAGCTGGACATTTCCTTTAAAATCTATGAGGCAGGGTCATTTACCAAAGATGCTAATGAACTGTTCTGGAAGAACGTGCAGGGCTGGGAGTACACAGGCTCACGCATCGCAGCACTGCTTCCTCAGTTTGTGATGCTGGTGGAAACATGTCTGAAGATTTAAAAACATTTCTCCCCAAATTAGCACGTTGCTTGTGATCCCCACCCAGCTTGAGAATCATCAGCTGCTGTAGGAATTTCTTTGGAAAAGCCCCACATATTTTAAGTTAACATGATTTAACCTAAGCAGATCTCTCTCTATCATACTGTTATAGGGTTATACAACAGTTACAGCTTTGTAAGTACAGCCTAAGACTTACGTAGCTAACACATTTCGATTCCACATTAATTTCTTGAAAAGCATTCTTAAAGACATTTCAAATTCTGCGAGCACACGGCAAATTGGAGCCAGGAGAACAACAACCACTTGAGCTAAAATAATAGCCGGCATACGACAGCTTCTGAAATGACAGCTGACAGCTTAATCATAAATCTAACCCCAACTACCCAGACATCCTCCCAGTAGCCCATTGTACGAGCTATTTTTCACATAGATCTTGCTTTAAAGAGCCCGCTCACCCGAGTAACTTTCAAAGAGTAGATGAAAGACGTGCTTAGAGATAAACTAAAGCTCTTGAAAGACAAACAGCTTCCAGTTTGACGGAGCTTTGTTTTGTCTCAAATACTCATTATCAGGACTTGCTTCCCGCAGTCTTTGAAAACTGCTAAGCCATTTGCAATCTCAGATGTAAACTGCAGGACGCTCACATGCGCAAGGACAGCAAGCGATTTTAACTTAGTTTCAAACAAAAATCTCACCTTGATTCAGCTCCGTCCGAGTGTTGGCAGGGCTCAGAAAAGAAGCCCCTGCCTCCCTTTCCCCCCCTTTTTTTAAGGAAACCTTTAACATTACCAACATTTGTGATACGGAAAATCAAAGTTTATCCCTGTCTTCTGGGTTCACTTTTTGGATCGTTGAAATGTTTTGTGTTCCCATTCAACGCTGTCTGACATTGTCACTCCGAGCCTGTCCATCAGCACAGAGCTGTTATTTTTCCCCACACACTTTATCTCCATCTTGCCCCACAGGCAGATTGATCTGAAACAACCTACAGGTAACGCAGGATGTGGAGTCACCACAGAATCTTTTCAGTGAAATAAAGGAACAATCTAAATCTCCTATGACAACGAAAGCCTCAGGTTGGGAACATCCACTCATAACTACAGGCCATTAGTTTATGCGTGTTGTTTTCTCTCCATCCTGACCTCACCCCACAATTTATTTTCAAGAGCCTCGAGTTCGGTGGAGTCTTTGTCCTCCCGTAGGCTCATGTGCCAAGGTGAACAGGGAGGAGCAGGCATTTCTCTGCGTACCACAGAACTGCCTTTTGGCATGGGAACGCTGAGGCCTGAAATCCAGGCCAGCAGTCAGCATAAGATCCACTCCTTTTCAGACACAGTTCTACTACCTCTTGATTTTATATCATCAGTGTAGTTGAGAAAGACAGAAATACAACATTTTTCTAATTGAGTAAGAGCAGCAACATTTAAAAGTTGCCAGGGATTAGTTTTGTCTTTCAAAAAACAGTGTAATCAACAGCTAGATACAGCTAAGCTAGAAGAGTACTGAGTACCAACGCTCAAACACAGTTTCAAGGCTGCAATCTGAAGCAAACACTAACAAAAAGATTATTTATAATGCAAGAGCTTTGACACAGACTCATTCAAGAATAAGGAAAGAAACCTTGTGACAGATGAATGGGCAACAGGAGCCTCAAATCCAACCAGGCAGGCTCGAATATATCCACAAAAAGATTTTTAAAATTAGTTTAAAGCATCCTGGAGCTAAGCAGGGAGCTGACAGCTCCGCAAGTGCTGTGAGGCAGGGCAGCAGGACGCTGCGCTTTCAAGACAGGAAACCAAGCTGAATTCAGTCAAAATTGGAGAACACCAATTCACGTAGAGGAATGATGAAATGACAGAGTAATTCTTAAAGACAAATTTTCTTTGATTACAATGAGAGCCACCTACCGCCACTGACAAACTTACCTAAATCCAATTCAGAGTTAAATGTGAGGTTGTTTCTATGGTTATTTTTCAGTCATCTTCAGCTCTTTTGGATCATCCTCTCCAATTTCACGGCATACAGTTCAAGCTTCTACCCTTCTTAACTGCCTATACAATAAGGCAAATAACTTCTGTTGTCATTGAGGTGCCTAAGACCTCTGTGACAGGTGGGAAAAGGTGCTTCCTACCACTCAACTTTACTTTTGGGACAGAACAAACGCAATTCCTTACCACTGCAGGAAATGAAGCACTAAGTAATTACTGGTTACTTACACAATAAGGAAAATGAACATTGTTTTCTGAAGGCTTAGAATCAGTCAAAACCATACAATAAAGATTTTTTTTTTTTTT
>WBMW01000270.1:105902-141675 GCA_013396635.1 Penelope pileata
TTTTTTTTTAAGTTAGCAGCACATGGGGGAAACAGGATCACATATAGCAAAAGCCAAGAAAGTGTGATACAAGAGACCTGGCCAGTGACTACAGCGGAGAGGAATAACGTTTCAGATTATACAACATCCAGGTTAAGACTTTTTTTTTTTTTTAATCCAGTTTATTAAATATTGCTTTTTGGGGACATGTTTACAACAAGCCCAAATAAATTGTTTAAGGATTCAAAGCAGTCATATTAAAATACAGCTTCAATATAAAGTTTGTCACAGTTTTACAGTATTCAAAAATGACAGACCTGCCTTAAAAAAGGACTATTACACCAAAACATAAGAAAAACAAAAAAACAAACAAGTTTGGCATTTTCATACTCTGTATAGTATAAAACAGAATATTAAATCTATTACCAGCAAGCTGATACTTCAATCTATTACCTAGTCTGAAGTGTCTCCCATTAAAACACACTATACAACAGCACTATACAAAAGTCGTGGTGATACTCATTTGATGAAAGTGCATCCCTGAAAGTTTGCCAGTTTATTATAGTTAGCTCTTAAAAAAAAAAAAAAAAAAAAAAAAAAAAATTCCTCTTTTTGTTTTTCCCCCCCCCAAACTNGCCCTCTTTTATTTGAAGGGTTAATTTCAGAGGATTTTTTTTTTTTTTTTTTTTTTTTTTTTTGCTGTTTTGTCTCATTTTCAGCCTTCTTTTAAAAAAGTGTCTACGGACGCCCACCAGGGGGCAGCGTAAGATTAACCATCAAATCCCGAACGGCTGCAAATATTGTGCATTCACCTGGAACAGGGAAAAGAGACAGGTTAGCATCACAGGCAACAGCAGAGCAACAGGCAGGGCTTAACTCTAACAAGCAGGCACGAAGCACGCTCCCTGCTGGGATGCACGCTCTGCCTGCCGGCGTGCCTTACAGTGTGGCTACTGCTGCCCTCGTAGCCCAGCACGACAAAGGGTTTCACAGGCATTTACAAGTTCAGCTAATAGAGCAATGGTGGAAGGGGTTCGCCGTAATCAGTGACGGCAACTTGCAGTGACCTCCAGGGAAGGCTGGATTTGTAATGACTCCAACTGAAGGAACTCCAGCTTCCTCCTGTTGGTCACAAAATTGCAAGAAGCCACTGACGGCAGCTCTCAACTTTTAATAGCTTTGGAGTGCCGTGAATGTATCATAGGCTTCATCACATATAGCTCTGCAATCCATATTTTTCTGTATGCTTTAAATTGAGTGCTACACCTCAAAATTTTTTTCAAGTCCTCTTTGCATTGATCAAGAATAGAAACTGAACATTTCAGAAGACTCATCTGAAACAGCTGGAAGAGGTTCTCTTGTCCTATATTGTCCTAAGCCTATACCATCCAACACTTCTAATTCCAGGACTGGGGCAAAAGTAAGATTTCTGTGGCTTTATTTCCCCCTTCCTCACAACTGGATTGCTCTGCTTCTAGCCTTGACTTCTAAACTGCAAAATAAAATGCAAACCAAATGAACTTTGCTTCAAACAGCTGAAAACAAAAACAAAAAAATCAGCCCCAACTGTCTCATACTTTTGAATACTGGCATTTTTTTTGACAATGATACAAACACATTTTGAATTAGCTTTAAAAATGAAAACCCATAAAATCGAGAACAATAGAAGGTGAAGTGCTATTAGGCAAGTATAACTTTCATCTACTGTTTCCTAATAAGAGAATACAATTCAGAGCCACTACTTTACCCTGTCACTGGGGGATGAATTTTTCCTGCATATTTCAAGAAACATCAATTAGAAGACTCTGAATTTTGTTGCTGAAGCAGCAGCAGCGTGAGCAAGGAGATAAGAGCAGAGCATGTGGGGATGCATTAAACCTAACTGCCAAACTGCCAAGATTATTTTGGGCAAGTCATTATCATATCAAATATACAAATCAGGGCTAAGTACTACCATCCACTGCATCGTTGTAAACCAGACATTAAAAAATGCTTAGTGGTGAAGGGTTTTAAGAAACATCACACAAGTTCCTTGAGCTCCTCTGTAGGGGTCATCTCCTGCATCTGTAGGGACTTTTCTTACCAAAGGCCACTACATAATGCAGGTTGTAGACTTACAGCTCAAGTTTAACTCTGTTATTCCAGGACACGGATTCCATCTCAGTTTGCATACAACTATATCCCCAAAATAAAATAGCTTTTCTCTTTTCCCATGGAGGTATTGGCAAAGTGATCTCAGAAAGACAGCATGCTCACAATGAGTCAGTGTTTTACTGTTAAACACAGCATCGTGTGCTTGCCCACACATCTGAAAATAAAACTCTTCCAAAAGAACTCACTTTTCAGTTACTACCATTTTATTAAGAGGAAAGTTAAGCTGAATACAAAATAACTTTCTCACAAAGAGAGAAAGGTAAAAAAGATACACCCAAAATGAGGCAACACTGATTATGGGTTACAATGAAAGTGCCAATAATACCATACGTGCTCGGGTGGGAAGCCCTACTCCTTTCTGACTGGAAGTGAAAAATTCACTTAACCATGCAAATTGCAATTAGTGCAGCAGAAGAGCTAACACAGGTAGGAAAATCCTGAGTACAGCACAATAGCATCATAAGAGAAAGGATATGTATTTGGGATCTCTCATGTACTGCTGTTGTAAGACTCCTAACTAGCTACTTTCATCTCTTGGCTCTCCCATCACTCTCAATGTCAAAGAAAAGACATCTTGTTCTCTTTTGTCAAATACAGTAATGTTAAGTTTTAACAGTAAGAATATGGGAAATTGCAATTTAAGTGTCATCAGGAAAAATCCTACTGTGGATGGGAGAAATCAACTCATCCTTTCTTTCAGAAATTAGAGGAAAGCCTATTAGACTTTTCCTCTGCTTAGCTGGCTACATTCATCTTCACCTCGATACGGTCCTGCTTGTGGCCACAAGCTCTTTTTATCTGCATTTTTTCCTGTCTGTAATCTACTCCCTGTACTGCACTCACAAATTACTTCCAGACTTGTGTGACAAACAAAAATCGTCTATCTAATCTACCTAATGAGCACCAGAAGACATCTCACCTGGGATACTCAAGATCGGCTTCGACCATTACTCCCTATGCTACAGGATTTTGTGGAGGGTTTACCTTAAACACCATTTAGTGCAATAATAAACAGCAAAACAAGCATCTGCCCTTCCTCACTAGGGGAGCTCAGTGGGGAAGTGCCTTCCAAAAGGAACACCTAAAGTTTAGACAAAATATCTTGAAATAAAAGCTATTCAACCAACACTTCTATCCTATCCTATACAAAACTCTTACAGGTAAGCTCAAAGCTATTCTCTCTATTTACCTACACTATTACTACGTGTTAAACAGAAAATGCGCGTTAATTTAAATTTCATCACAGTTCTCTGAAGTGTATGCATATCCACACCAATTTAAGTTAAACATTACTCGTGTTCTAGCAATCAAAATAAACCATCAGGCAGAGTTAAAATTACCACACAGCGAGATGAATAATTATACAGAGTAGAATTCAACCTCTAGATTCACAACTTCAAACTATTCATTGGGTTACTGGAAAAACGCTTTGCTCTTCAGTGTGCAACTACAGCAGAACTGAAAGTTTTTGTTCCTGTGAGCCATTTGAGTATTAGGTTTCCAAACCACTGTTTACAGACAACATATTGTCCAAAGAACCTGCTACTGCTGTTCAGTGTTGTCAGATATTAAAAAAAGTAAAAAGTATAAAAAGAAGGAAAGCAGAGTACAACGTTGCTCACAGTGCACTACCTACCTACGGGCCAATGAACATTCAGAGCAAGCTATTTAGCTCAAACACTTCACAGCACATTTGGTGGACGGAACTATATACACCTCTGCTAGTGTACACACTGACAAAGGAGTATACGATCACACCAATTACTTCTTAATCATTCACAGCACGTGGACAAGTTTTGATAGCTATTTTAACATTCCCTTATATTCTACTGTTAAGCTTCATAACTTTAATAGTTAACCATGAAAACTGGCACTTGACCATAGAATATTTATGGCAACTCATTCTGGGCACATTTGTTAAGAACTCTTAACTCCTACTATGCAGGAAGAGTTGGGCCAACAAGAGGTGCATTCTATTCCTTTGGAGTAATACTTAAGAGAGTGACAGCCAGTTTGAATCACCACTGTAACCTTCTGGCATAAAAGTCTGCTGCGTGGCCAGTACTTGCTATTAAGTTATTTATTGCCTGTCATAAAAAGCATTTGCGATCACTAAAGAAGTATGATAGGAACCAAGAAGAATTCAGAATTAAGAGAGATTAAGTTTTACACTGGAGATTTGTCACAGATGTCTGGGTGGAGGGAATATATCTACTGGACATGTACGGTACCTGGTCGTGGTGAATTCAGTTCAGCAAACCTCTTTAGAATATTGCTAACCATCATTGGAGCAGCAACAGAAGAATTCTGTTGCCTGGGAATGTCAGCCTGTTGAGTTGTACCCGAAGCCATATCATAAATAATTGGGACAATAATACTAACAGCTTCCTGTGGGACTGTTGCTTTCTGTGTTAGCTGGAGCTGTAGGGAAAAAACAAAGCGTGTTAAATTAACAATGTACTTCATCACAACTTCCCATTTGGCTAAACACTCTAGACCTACAGAGAGCGTACTGTTCCACCCCCATCAGTTTTCAGACATTTCTGTAACAGAGAAGTTATCATTCAGGTGTAAACTATATCATTCTTGAGATCACCCTACACTGAGCATTGCCTCAGAGATGACACCTACATATTTGTTCTAAGAATCTCATTCACACTCTCATTTCTCTGCACCACTAGTATGTATCACTCCATCTGGGTAGTAAGTGCCTCAAAGAGCAAAACACCCAGAAGCTGAGTATACAAAGATGTCTGCAGCTCAGAGGGAACTGAGCTTTACGATATATTGCCAGCATCTCTTCAAGAGCACAAAACATGGAAGAGTTGCTGTGCTTTTATAGGAGGGAGGCATTACAAAGAGAGAGCAATGCAAATCTACGCTTCCAGACAGCAGAACATTCTTAGCTCGATTGTCAGACAAAGCACGTGTATGCTTTGTCCCAAACCAGTGGTGATTTCAAGGACGTGCAGCTCGCAAAAGTTTAGAACAGATAGCCCTACTTACAAAAAACAACATTTTAGATTTCAGCACAACAGCAGGTGTTCCTGGAGGTGCAATTGGTGGTGCACTGGGAGGAATTGTTAAACAAAACTGCACGTTCCATTTCAGCTGACTTGCCTGATCAGGGAACTGTTTAGAAAGAGCATAATAAAGAAAGAACAGCGAAGTCTCACGTTAGTGATGTACAAAAGTCTACAAACTTGAGAAGAGTTAGAGAATGTACCTCTAGCTAAACCTGCAGATGTTGCCAGGTTTAGCACAAGTTAAAATAACTCTTAAAGAACTGAACATATGGCAAACAAGAACACAATGAGAAAGATTCCAGTCAGGCTACATATGTGCCTATTGTGCAGGAACACACCTGCAGTTTCTTAAAATCATAAAGTTAAGAGAGAAATATTGGGAGTTTCCAGAAGAGCTAATAGTAGGATAAAATCTTCTTTATTAACATTAAGTAATATACAGAAAGTAATTTGTGTGTTTCTAGATGAAGATATGGCATCTTTTTTTTTTTTTTCCCCACCAATACAGTAACTGAAGTTGACTGAACTAAATAGAGGCTAACTTACCAGCTCAAGTTTCATGATGTGAACGCAGTCCCTGAGGATATGCGTTGGAGCCCCTAATAATTTTGTGAAAGCTATTAGGGTGTTTGCTTTAAAAGGTGGTCCTGCAACCTAAAGAAAGAACACCAATTAGTACCGCCTATTTAGATAATAGCTCTGTCATTTAGTATGGTATCCAGCATGCACAGCTGTTACATTTTTGTATTTTGCAGCCCTTACATATCCCAATAAAACTCAGTAGAACCACAGCTGAGACTGAAAGCAATGCACAAAAATGTAAGCATTATTGATCTGAGTACATACTCTTGTTTCAAAGAACTTCTCCAAAACTTGTAACTCCTCCGATTTCCACTGTCCTGTATTTTCAGGTGTTACTTTCAGTTGCAAGGTCTGGTTGGTTTTGGGATTGAGCGCAACCCTGCACTTCAGAGCCTCCGTCTTAAACATAATTACACCTGGTTCATTGGAGTTGATCAACTGTAGCTGTACAAAAAGAAGCATCACATTCAATGGCTTGTTCATTAAATAGCATGAAAACACACACATTCACTCCCAAGATTGTAGTGGTCAGCCTATGCGGTTTTCAGAAACAAACAAGCGATGCTTATATAAAGGTAAAATTCCCTTGAGAATGAACATAATGCAGGATTTGGCTTTTTTCCTCTATCACTTAAAGAATGCCACAGAAGCAAAGAGATGATGCTGTCTCTCTCAAACCCTGAAGCATCATTCATGACTATTTCAGTTATTGTCCAATGGTAACTAATTTCTCAGACATTCCTGCCAAGGAGAGGCATCCATAGTAAACTTGTGGCTGTTCTAGTTAACTCCTAATTGACATGCTAAACTCATGGAAGCCATGGTCTCAGAAAATCTGCTTATAGTCCTGTTATTGGATCAGTTATCATATTTCACCTGACCAAACAGGTTTTCCACTTGTTATTTGCATGGAAAAGAAACAGAACTATATGCCTTCTCTGTATTTTGATACTTAAGACAACAAGATTCACAAGTATAGCATAAGAAGTCCAACAGTAAATACTTGTGATATTTGAAGCACTTCAGTTTGCGTATGATTTGAAAGACGTGGAGTACAGAAGTACTAAAAAGAACAGCTGTGAAGTCAATCTTGCAAATCAATATTAAAACATCCTGAACCGTACCGTTTCCTGTTGTATGATCCTCTGAAGATGTCTCCTCATAATAACTGATCCAAGGAATCGCTCAAGAGGGGAGCAAAGATAGCTGCCAGCTAGTCCTGGCACAAGCCCAGGGGTAGGAGAGGGCAACAGCAGAACATTCAAGGCACTGTGGGTGAGGATTGTAGGTATGGATGCAGCCCAAGAGCGCTGAGGTAGTTTACGAGGTGGAGGCATGCTCGTTGGCATTGCTTGGGAACCTAACAGCAAGGAAAAAGTACTTGCAGTAAGGAAGAATTTAAGCTGAAACTTAAGACGTGTATTCACTTTATTTGTTGTCACTATACGAGCACTGAGTTGCCTGAGACAAACGTTAGTCTTTCTCACTTAAGAATCTGGCTGACCAATAATAGGCAACAGAGCAAAGGCAAATTAGAGCTTCGACGCTCCACTGATGCAGTGTCTCAGGAACATTCAATCATATTCCCTTTTCCTTTCTTCAACATGCCAGCAGACACCATCTTTGTACAACAAACGGCATGAAATCTGATTACATATGGATAGCTAGATCCATCTTGCAAGAGCAGCATTACAGCTCTGTATTATGAGAAGACTAATTTTTGTAGTTGAAGAGGCATCAATCCTGTTGAAACTTATGCTGCATGATTCAACTCATTTTCCAATTTGCTATAAAAGACTTGAACTGGGCCAGAATAAAGGCTTCGTTTTCTTAGATATTTTACTACACAAAGACAGGAAGCCCTGCTATGCTGAGACAAAATCTACCAAAAATGACAGCAGTAAAAGTGTTAAGCAGAGCGTTTCACAATCATAACGCTAATAACGTAACCTACTTGTTCCAGCTCGTGGGGAATGAGAGGCATCTGGGACAGGTGAATGAAGGGAAGGGTTGGCTGGTGACATTCCAGGCATCCGTGCTGCTGGTGATGGACCAGAAACCTGGGGAGATCCTGGCCAGTTCCCTGCACGCTGACTGGGTGACATCATGGTGTATGGTGAGCTTGGGTCTATGGTACCTACAGACATTACAAGACCATCATCATCATTAAGAAAAGATTTAAGATTTTCTAATCTAAAACATACTTACTAAAATCTACAATATAGGAAGATGTCTGCAATCTTTCAATTTATTTTACAATCGTGTTAAAGACATAATGGGGAGAAGAAAAATCAAGATACAAATTTAAGGGTTTTCTGCTTGTGTTTTTCAAAAAGCAAACTAAAATTAAAATTAAACATTAAGGCAAATCAGTGTGTTTAACACAACTGGGATGAAACTGAAGATAGCTCTTGCATATAGACCTACGCTTCTATTGCTCCTTAACAAACAACAGCCTCAACTAAACTATTCTTAATCTATGCCCTGTCTTGTAATTATCTCTGCAAAATTACCTTTGGTGTGGTACTCCATTATAAAGACAGATCAGAGCAAGCTTCTTAAGCTGTCTACTGTACATCTATCTCACTAGTTAGTTTATCTCAACAATTATATTGCGGTGCTAAAATTACCACCTGAAACCTTCACTGACTGTAATCTGTGCCATGCAGCTACTTTTGGTTACTGTTAACAGTTACAGACACATATAAAAACGGCTACTTCAGTCAATTACAAAATCCTAATTTTTTCTTTTTTCCCTTAATTAAGTATGCCCAGGAAGAGTTAATTTTGAGCAGCAAACATGCTCTCCCTGTCCCTGCATACAGACATGCCAGTAAGGAACTCACCATGTGGGCTGGCAAAGTTAGCTGTTTGTCCCATTGTGATTCCAAGGGAGGAAGGTGAAGGAGTTGGACCAAAGGATGCTGGTGATGGTGCTCTTAAAGCTCCACTAGGTGAGCTTGCAGCATGCAAGTTTCCTGATCAAAGATACCACATCATAACAAACACATTTTCATTTTTCTGTAATATTTTTTTTTTTCTATCAACTGCTACAGCTCTCTCCTTTTAGGGAGAGAGCAAACAAGATTTAAAAGGATTTTTTCTTGCACTCAAAGTCTGTATTCTGTACATGCATGAGTATTATGTTTCCCAGACTAATTCAGTACGTGCAGGAAGCTTTCATTTGACATGAAGAATAGCATTTCCCCCTTCCACAAATTTAAATACTTTCAGATGTTGCACTGTAACAGCTGTGAATAGGAAGCTGAGCTTTGGTCATGAAAAGCTTTTCTGCAGAAACAGGTACTTAAAATGAACAGGTTTTGACTGAACAAGTTGTAAGCCTTAAGAACACTCTCAAAGATCACATAGCTTTTGCCAGCTTTTTTTTTTTTTTTGCCTTTTTTTTTTTTTTTTTNNNNTTTTTTTTGCAAGTTCAAAATGCACTTTCCAGAACATGCATCGTAGGACTTCGTTATGTTTTCAGATTACAGAGTGTATTATCTTGGCTAACCTGGAGGTAAAAGCAGCTTGAATAACAGAAAACCACACACATACAACAAGCAGCATGTGCATCTTCAGTATGATTAGCCCGCAGACTCTCAGCCATCTTACCTGGTGACTGTGTGTGCATCATAGATGGAGAAGGTGTCACTGTGTTGTGATAGGAGGTGGGTGGTGAAGTAAGAGGATACGCTCCTGATGCTCCTGCCTGTTTTGCAAATGGCTGAAAGCATCAACACAAGACAACAAAAGTCTTTTTATCATTTTGCACTAAAACTGAAGTATATGCAAGACAATACCAGTGAGTTTGGTCCTCACCTGTGATTTATACAATACCACCTTGTTCACAGCTCACTATTTTTTGCCTTTTTGTAGTTTTTCAAGACATAATGCCTCTGTACCTCATTCCTTTTTATCCGCCACTCTATACAGAGAAGCCTCCTGACTACTCCTCTCTACCCTCTGCCCTCTCCCTCATCTTCCATCTCAAACAGTCATTTTCCCTCCCACTGTCCTTTTCTTCTGAAGTAGCAAGCCTCATGTGACACTCCAAAGCTGCTGTTCATCTGCTATGGGCTGTTCACAATGGATTGGAAAATGACAAAATAAATTAATGTTTTGCCCCAAGGGCAATTCCACCGCATAACTCTTATAATATCCCTTTCAGTTTTTTACTGCCCAGTCATTTTAGAAGTAAGTTCTTAAAAACCTGTATTTGTGGAAGACGACAAACATTTCTAATTTTGGCCGTAGGCTACCTGCTGTTGTGGTTGCTGTGGTGGTTGCTGAGGTTGAAGCTGTGATATCAAAGAATCCATCATGTCACCTCCAATAGGAGAAGGCGGGTTATCATCTTCATTTACAGATCGCCTTCTTGCATCCTGATTGCTGTCAACAAACATGTTCAGGAATGTCTGTGGATAAATCAGTTTTGTTAGTAATCACTTTCCCCATTTACCCTGTATTACATAAATGCCCACAGTATTTGTTGAGGTCATTAGCAGTAGTAGAACTAACTGCTAGTGGGCCTTCATCACACACAGTATAAATCGTTTACAAAATATACCAAGTCATAAACAGAGTTTCTCAGTGGATATTGAAGCTCAGTTCACACCCATCCCCCCTTTCTCTTTCAAAAAGGGGTCTTCCATCACCACCAAACAAGAAGCCTTGCTCATTAATATGAAATATCTCTAGTTACCTGAAATACCAACACTCTTCTTTTATCCCATAAAAAGAAGAACAAGCCTACAACTACAGATGATCTTTTCTCATTCCTACACTTGTGCATTTTTATAGCTGTTCCAGAAAAACTCATCAGTAGCCAGAACTCATTGGGCTGTTGTACCACACCTACAACTGTCCTGTTTGGGTAAGGATACACAGGTCACACCTCCACCACAGCATTTTCTTGTATCTGGAGCAATTTTTCAACCCTCTTGAACTACTTTCATCCTCTATCTTCCCAACGTCACACCTCTACACTTTCCACTGGTATCTAAAACACCCATCCTCTTCCCGTTAGCCTTCCACTTAGACTTTATAATGTTTAGGATCAGCTGAACGCAGTGCCAGTGAGCCAGCGTTCAGCTGTCATTGTCAGAAGAAAAAATATCAGCAAACTATCCAGTTTCACAATGGATGCCACTTCCCAGTATTTCAGTACGACTAGCACTGACACAAGATGACCTAAGCTAAGGTATTCTGTCAATGTGTGCACAGATTCATTTTTTCAGGAAGGGTGAACCGACGTTGCTTTCAGAAACAAAGCTGCAGCCTCCTACCACACACCAGTGGAAACCATTTCAAAAGAGAAGCTTTTGTCTAGAATCATCTGACATGGCACATTTTCTCATCTGCAGTATATGAGCACTGCCCAACCACGCAAAATAGTTTGTCAGTAGTCATTGCTACTCCTGAAGAATACACCTAGCCTAGCCACAAAGCTCCGGCAAGTTTTAATAAAAAGCATCCCTGAAAATGCCTGTACATTACTTCACTACCCAGAAAAAAATAGACCTGATACTTGATGCTAATTTTCTTAATGGAAATGTTTTAATTTAAACTAATTAACAAATTTACATATAAATCAGAAAATTCCTTCTGTGCTCAGAATTTTGGAAGGACTACAGCTCTTCACAAGAGCTTCAAAAAAGTTCTTCACATCAGATCCATGCTTCAAGTTAGAAGTTAGTTATTCACATGCCAGAAAACACAGAAATAGTCACCTTTAATCCAGGTGCCGGGTAAAAACCTTCAACTATTTTGCTGTTGTCAAAAAGACTGTATGCTCCATCACGTATCGCTACAACACCCCGACTCCGGCAGTAGATGTCGATGCAGTACATATTCCTGAACGCCAACCTGATATGCGTGGGTGACTGTGGCAAAATCGAGAAGCACTGATAGGCAGTGTTGGTGCGCTGAGTCAGACCCAGCATGGGCACAGTTGGAAGCTTATTGATGGCATTTAACGGAGCCTGAGTGTCAAACAAAACCTGAAAGAGAGCAGATACTGAGAGATCAGGTAGTTCACCGTTAAGTAAAAGTCTGAAAAAATCTGGGCTGGGTAGGGGCAGAAAGAAGAAGGGCAGGAAAGACGACATCTTTTCCAAGTCACTTTCTGCCAAGGAGATTCATGATCGATACACATGTAATTTTGAAGAGAACTGTTTAATCAGAAATCAGCCCTTAGTCATCTTGCACTTTTCTTGAGAGAAGTGTTTAAAACATTACCTGTAACAACAGCACCACATTTGGTGTTTTATTAAACATTTCCTGGAGCTGGTGCAGAATTGTGTTGTGACAGTTACTGCAACCTGAGTTTGGGCCAACGGTTCCCAGCGAAATGTGGAACTTCTGGAGTATGGAGTTCCACTGAATGCTGATCTGCAACATCAAGAACAAAATCATCTTGCAAACTAGAACAAAAGAGGTTGTAACAAGAAAGCTGGTCTGCTCTCATTTTTCCTCCTTTTTTCATGAAATCTCAGATTCCTAACTCATTGTTGAGGTTCTGGAAAGAATGCTGTTAGTTTTTATATAAACTTATTAATTTAGTTTAAGTTAGCTGAATTGTCGGCAACCGTAAAATTGGGCAATTACTTCAGCAAGTCAAACAGCATGAACAAGTGCCTTTTCTGCCAGAGGTGAGACTGAGGAAATTAAACTTGAGAGATTCACAACTGCAAAGAACTGATTAGGAGTTGCTGGAGGTGGACTGGTTTTCTCAACTGTATCACACAGAAACGGGAACTAGACATGTTAATATGTAAGGAAGTGAATTCACAGTGCTACTCCTGCTGCTTAGTAAGATTAACTGTCACAATAAAATGCATACAGAAATATCTATAATATAGAAACACAGAAATGCATAAAGGAATTACTTACTGAGCTCCCCTTGGTAGTTCCATAACAAAGGATAAGTTTTCGGTAATTGTAGATACGAACTTCTGAAAAAATGTTTAGGTGGTTGGGTATGTCTTTGAAGAGAGGAGAGAAAAGAGTGAGAAAACTGGAGTAATCTGTAAACCTAATTTTTAAACAGAAGGAGACTATTTCTGTACCTGGTAAGGATCGTGCAAACTCCAGGACACATTCATACAGCCGAGCAATACTGTTCCAGTCATTGAGGAACATCTCAACAACTTTGCGACCCCCAACTGGTTCAGATAACTGGTTTTCATACGTCAGGTAAACATGACGGGTTGGTCCTGCAGTGTTAGGAAAACAGTCAATACCGATTAAACTAATCAGTTTAGGTTCCTAAACTGGAGTTTACAGACTATGATTGAACTGTGGAGAGAGACCAGAAAGCATACTTAAACATTAATAGTGCATCAACTCAGTAGTCAAAAAAGTTTGATTTAGGTGCACTGTGGCTCATTAGAAATCTTAAGAGCAGACAGTTGTCCTGTAACACCTAAAGGTCAGAATGACACTGGAACAGACAATGTGTAACACAAAGCAACAAAATTTACCTGACCTCCCTTACCTTGCTCCCTGGATGAAGTGCTATTAAGTGGACAATTTGCAAACACCAGCTCAGCGACCCACGTACGATTATTTCTGCCTTGTAATCGGAAAGTGCAATCAAGAAGAGATCGGTCCAGAGCCTTCTGTGTTTCCTCGTTTACACCTTTACAGGGAGGAATTCTATTTGTGAAGAAAAGAGGATCTCATTTGTACACAGTATAGCCTCCAAACTGCAACATACCACCTTTTAACATCTCCTGAAGGACTTTACATAGGGACATGAAAGAATTGAGCAAATCAATGGCAAGACAGACAGCTGGACTGCAGTAAGAATATCCTCTTCAAGGACTGTAATAAGTATATTACAAAAGCACAATGAATTAAGACCAATTTTTAAATGGATTAAACACCTGCGAATTACAGATTTTTAAGGGAACTGCTGAACTGCCCTGATCTCCAGGTAAAAGTAGGAGCAGACTGATATAAAGTTTTTATACAGAGAAACAAGCTAAAAAAGATGAAAACAAAGTTCTGTGGCAACTTGAATTTGTGAATCAGGTTCTCCTTCCACAACAAGTTCACCTTAAATGCAATGAGCAACCCAGCAATTATCGTAATACCCACTAATTTATACATCTCCCAATGTGATAATTGCATTCAGAGGACTTAGATGTCTCCTCAAGAGTAAATAAAGCTTAAGTAAAAACATGCCAAACTCCTTTGCAAATCTTGAGTTTATTCCAGAAATATCATGTACCACCCTTAAATCCAGCTCACTTCTCCACTCATGTGCCAAGTTTAAATGCATCAGGCCCTACCTTTTTAAAACTGATGCCTTTGTATCACCGCAGAGGAGACAAAGTTAAGAAGTTTATACTTTAGAAGGCTGTGTTTTTTTCCCTTCCTCCCATAAAATTGTTATAATTAGCATCAGTAAAGCTAGGCAAATCAAGTAGCTACCCCCCTCTGGTCAGCATTTGAAATCTCTGTGCCATAAACCCTTGGAGATTGGAAAATTCAGCTGACCAGCCCTGCTTTAAGCAGAAGGTTGGACCAGATGACCTCCTTAAGTCCCCTTCACTCTAAATTACTCTAAGAGTTTTAGATGTCTCCTCAAGTTCTAAATCACACAACTGTCTTTGTGGGTTTCCTTGCATACTCCTCTGCAGTATCACATACTGGTCACTGTTAAATAACAAATGGAATAAGCAGGCCTCTGAATTGCAATTACATGTTCATCAATCACCACCATACTGTATCTTCCTTAGCATTACCTGGATATTAGGATTGAGGATTGTCAGAGACTGTTTTCACAGCTCCCCAGTTTAGGCTAATGACATAAACAAATTATAGTTGGCTCTGAGTCTACTTTGATTTTCCTCTTTCAACAGCACTGCTTCACGTAGGTAGGAGTGCAAGACATATAGCAGTTAAAATGAAACAAATGAACTCACTCCCATCCCCAACCCCCAAGACATTTTTAGTGATACTTTCTAAACAATCCTTTTTTCTCTCAAGCATATGTACAGTAACAAAATCAAACACAGGAGTATGTCTTCTTACTTTAGTAAACGTATGGCGTGGCTGAAGCCATCTCCTTCTACTTGTACTCCTTGGTGAGGAATGTCCATATTAGATAACTACAAATCAACAAGAAAAATGTTATCCCATGCAAAAAAGTCAAGCAAAGTGCAGCTTTTTCAAGGATTTTTACTCTTTCTTTTTTCTTTTGCTAAGAATGACAGATACTTCATACTCTCAAGCACTGGAAAGTCAAAAAACAAGCTGTGTAAATGTGGTAAAAAGTTGTCTCATGCACAAGTCTCTCTCTCACCCACTTGTTTTTCCCTTTCCCTCAGCTTCTCAAGTCTTTAGCAGTTACTGCTTGTCATTAGAGAACCAGCTACAACAGGACTACAGCAACCCACTGTAGAATGTCAGCCGCTCAGGCTCAGCTAGCTGGCGAACCACAAAGTGAACATGTCCACAAGTTCTCTGAACAGTCACACTTAGATAAGAGAAAAAGGAGTAGCGGAGTGGAAGAAGCAAACAAAATAATACATACCTCCAAACGAAGCCCTATAAACGGCATGTTTGTATCGCACATGGCTACAATATGAGCTAGGACTTTATTGAAGGCACACATTTCTCCCGAGCGTTTTGGTTTCTTAGGTTCTACGGAACATGGATCACCAGACAACTAGAATCAAAAATAAAGACAAATGTATGTGCACATTTTGGAGTAAACATTTTGAAAAGATGTCAGAGAACAATGTAATTCATCCAAATTTTACATGAATCACACCCTGAGTACTGAAAGGTCCACTTCAGGACTACAGCAATTAATTTAAAGCAATTTCATATTCACCTCCTTCCTCAAAACAGTGTTTACACACCACCAAGCCAGCTCAACTGGACCCCAAGAAGCAACTCTAATCAGTCCCTGCAAGTCTTTCAAAGACTACACCTCTATGGCACGAAGCATATTGTGCAGATGCCAGCGCTCTGCTTATACAAGCTACTCTAGCTACCTCTGTGCAATGTTCTCCCTTGGCTCTCTTTTAGACCAACTAAGAAGGCCTGGCATGAATTAAAAGACAGTAACTGTTGGAAAATAGTTTCCCAATACCTCCCCAGGGAAGCAGCTCAGAAGACCAAGCCTCAATATAAGTTGTCAGCCACACAAACATTACTAAAGCTGGTGCTGATGCTAAGAACATGTGTTTGGCTTCCACACTTCAGAATTAGCCTGAAGGCTTCTGAAACACATACCTTGCGCTTGACACCACTTTTCATTTGTTTCCCACTTCTTGTGTCTAGTACCAACTCTTCAATGTTTGGTTTGAACTGTTGTAACAGAAGTGCAGTAGCAGGGCAGTCATCCCCTTCAGCATAGCTCACAGAGAGAAAGTAGTATTTGTACTCTAGTTCTGTGGGGTTGCCAGGAACATCAAACATCTCTACAACCTGTATTTAAACAAAATAACAAATGAACAAGATCTTCAATTAAGACTGTGTCTACATCAGTTCCTATCCCCAACCTCCTCACTCTCCCCCAAGAAAATCCATTCCTTACATTCCCCCTCCCCCCCCCCCTNATACTGTGGCTGGAAAAGGGATCCAAGAAGAGGAGAAAAACTAAAGTTTCAGGAAATATAAAGAGAATGTGAGGGCTGCTGAGTAATAAATCTTTATGCCCCCTCCTCTCTATGAACCTGAATGCCTAATAAACCCACAGAATGAGGGTAGAGAAGGTAGAGAGATGGGAGGCAAGGATTACAGCAATTGTTCCTAACGTTAGAGTTATCTGTACAAATTGCCTGACAACAGAAGATAAGAAGTACTTTTCAGTTACTTACAATGTAGTACTGTGGAAGACGAGTGAGTTTGATAAACAATTTGTGTTTGGAAAGGTTTCCCACTGGATGATTAACATAATTAGCTAGCTGAAGTGTTTCACTGCTCACTGTAGGCAGATGTTTTATTGACTGTTTGCAACGTTGCTGTCCAAGCCAGAACCTTGCATTGAAATAAAAGCATTAGTACCCTGAGACTGTTTTAAATTATTTTAGTATATTACTGTTTCGAGCAGTAGTATCAAATTAAGAGCTAGTCATAATCTAAAACGACACTTAGCATTGCTGCACAAGCTACACACAGAAAGTTACAAAGAAATTTTTCTGAGTTTATATTTTCTTATGACTATATTTACGTACTGTTTTCAGCTTGGGTAATATAGCTGTTAATTCATGAAAAAAGCCATGAAATTAATTGTTGAATGAATATACAATTTTTTATATACTGCAATATAAAATTACAATATAAAAAAGAAGAAACAAGTTATAAGACATGCAGATCACAGTCATTTTATGATTTAGAATCTTCCATTATTTTTGGTATAAAAAAAAATATCTTTGCTTCTGTATGCTGGTAAACAAGACAGTAAGGTGGATTAACATCACTCTCGATAATATTATAAACAAATTCATTCGCTTGAATAAGTTTGAAACTGAAGAATCACAGTGAGACAAATTCATTCTAATGTTTGGAATTAAACTTGACTTTGCTCCAACAGATTTCAGAAATAGTGGCAAGACCAGAAAGCCTAGCTAGGCTTCACGGAGCTCAGAAATGTGTGGCTTTGTTTCTCAAACTTCTACAGAGAACAGCAGTGAATGATGTGGCTGTTCAGCATCTCTCCATCAAGACACACCATGTTTATTCTCACAAATACATATGAGATTAACTGTCCTAAAAGACATTTCATAGGACTGCTTGGCTTCCTCAAAAACAACAGCACTACCCCAGTCATTATCCTGAGTACATTATTTATAACAAAGGGAGGTTGATTAGTTTCTCCAGGGTGCCAGTGTTTCATGCGTCATCATGCCTCGTTTAGAAACAAAATTCCTCAAATAGAGGCTTCACTCTGCAATTAGCTCAGAGTACTGGGAATTTCCAAGAAGAAAGAGCAGGTGGAACTCAGTTTTCCTGCAAATGTAAGCTGTATTTGCATTATTTGCTACAACCTCTTACGAGGGAGCCAAATGTATCCTGAGCCTAAATCTCAGGGCCTTATAGAGGAAAGATAAGAATTTTAAAGCAGTCAGGGCTGAAGTGTTAGAAGATAAACAGACATTATTTAAATCATCCTAGGCCACTTCCTGGCTGTCCCTCTGTATTGTAAAAAGGGAGATTGTTCTTGCTGAAAAACAAGCAGAGTTCGGCTATAGAAACAGAGTGGAATAAAGGAGGTAGAAAATGACCGTGGACACAAAATGAGAACCTCAGGAAGCAAATGGTCTGTTACTGACCAAGTGAGAAGACTTCATGCAGAGCATGCATGCAGCAACACCTGACACTACGTGTAAGAAGGTAAACTAAAGGAGGATTGTGCAACCATCGCCCAGCAAAATTTCCTCTATTCGTTTAGAGGAGAGAGCAAATACTCATTAGAACACAGAGAATGAATATTCCCTACTGTGGTAAAGAACGAATATTCCCTACTGTGGTAAAGCACAAAGCCAGACAAGTATAATCATCCAAAATACAAACATGGTGACTCATTCTATGCAAAGTAAATGAATTATTCAAGTCACTTACTTGAGCTGCTGGAGCCAAGGAATGATACGCTTCATATCATCATTAACAGATTTCTCTATGTCATCCAGCGTCACTTGATCTATAAGAACATTGAGTAAATAGTCTTAACATCTGCTCTTAAAACAGCAAACTTTTGATCTTCAGCTGAAAGTGCCTCATCTAACAGCTACAAATAAGGTACAAAACAAACGATCCATAATGCTTGGAGAACTAAAGCAGTATATTCTCAGGCAAATAAGACAAAAGAATTAACTTCACCTTAAAAAAACAAGAAGAAAAAACCCACAGAGAGAGAAATCTGAAACCTTAAGTTAGACTTGAACAATAGACTTGAAGGCATCCATTACCATTACTGCCCAGGGATCACGAGCCATAAAAAGCATGAACTGCAAATGACGCCTAACAATATTCAGTCAGTTCTCCTCTTAAAATACACTGAACTGAACTGTGGATCTTAAGCACAAAGATCCACTTACCCACTCCAATTCAAATACCTAGCTGATTGCCCAAGATGCAGTCTTCATTTGCTTAACCATCAGAGAATTTCACAGATGTGACAGAAGTGATCACACAAAATAACCTCATAACACAGTACTGTTGCAAGGTATGAAATATAGCTTGTTTTTTCACCTACTTACCAACACCATAAAGCATCAACTGAAACATTCCAGAATGGAGATCAACAAAAACATGCAGACACTCTGATCGACCACATGGCTCCAAAATCGGAATTACAAGAGTTGGAAGAGCAGTCTCAATGAATGCTACACAAAAAATTGTTGTTAATAATTCAACACAAAATTCAAGATCATCATAGTAAAATTCAGCCCATTATAATCCCCCAAACCATTTATTTTTAATATAAGCAACGTTTCCTTGCAGTAGTCCTGAATTCAGTATGAGTATTTGCACACTACTGCACTCAACATAAAGAGGGAATTGAATACAACAATTTCTCTGTGAAAACAGTGCTACCAATAAACGAGCTAGAAAAGACAGACTAAATTTGAAAAAGATTACAACTCCTTGGGTATCTTCTAACTCACTGCTTCAAGATTATAAGCTCAATTTGAATCCCAAAAGTTTCAATAGCAGTTAGTCTCACCCGAAGTCAGCTGAAGAGAGCAGAAGATTCGCTTTCAATTCCAAGCAAGTTTTACAGTAGACAACTTCTAACCTTTCAACCCCAAATATAATACTCTATCAGCTTCAGCTATTATACTACACTGTAAAGGTAGACATTGTTGGATGTTCTCATTAGCAATGCAGAATAATTTAAAGCTAGGTCTTTTTAATTCTGAACATATTGCCCCTACATTTTCGTTCATATTCTTTGTTGAAAGTAATGAAAACAACAAACTAGAAACCCAGAAAATACTCTTAGGCACAAAGAGAAATAAACTTGAAACAAAGTTTGGTAGAAAACACCTACAATTGTCATTAACATTGTAGCTCTTAAGAATGGCTTTCAGCTCCTGGAGTTTTTGATGAGATCTTGCATGGACACTGTCTATTAGGAGTTTTTCTATTGATAGGTGGTCAATCTGTGGAAAAAAAACAATGTACTTGAGCAAATTGAAATTTGATACATGGGCTTTATAAACTAGCACACAAAGCTTAATAAAATCACCACTCTGGAATTAATTTGCTGAGAACTTTGGTGAACCAAATGCATTATTAACCTGAGTATTTGGATCACTACAAAATACAATCACTACAAACTAACATACGATGCTGCCTGCAGAGCAGGCAGTAGGAGGGCTTTTGAGAGACTAGAAGAAAACGTAAATAAAAGTTTCACAAACTACGCTGTTATCGCTCCCTGTGCAGACCTACTTGTTCTAGATCAAGGTTAGAGTGTTTTCCAGCTTAGCATGCACCCACTCACAACTAGCTTAAGCTAAGGATGAATAAACAGAGCTATTAGAATACAGGTGCCTCTACACAGATCACAGAATGGTTTGGGTTGAAAAGACCCTTAAAGACCATTTAGTTCCAACCATTCTACCAACGGCAGGGACAGCTGCCCTTAGATCAGGCTGCCCAGGGCCCATCCAATCTGTCCGCGAACGCCTCCAAAGATGGGGCATCCACAGCTTCTCTGGGCAGCTGTGCCAGTGCCTCGTCCACCCTCACAGTGAGGAATTTCTTCCTAATACCTAATCTAAATCTCCCCTCTCTTAGTTTAAAACCATTAGTCCTCGTTCTGTTACTATAGTTCCTCATAGAAAGTCCCTCCCCATCTTTCCTTTAGGTCCTCCAAAAAATTTGAGCATTTGAACATTCACAAGAGTATTTCAATTCAGTACCTGCTAACAGTTACGTGGTCTTCACAAACAATTCACTAGAACTTCTACAACTACATCAAATTTTCAGTACAATAATTCACTTAGACAAATACATTTGCTTGAGCCAGTTTTGTATAGCTGCTCATTTATAAAAAATGCCTGTTGTAAAGCAAACTTTTACCTTCATGGCTCTTTCCATCAGTTTGGAATCACAGGCTGGCAGTGGAGGTTCATGAGATATTTGTAAGGGTTTTGAGACATCAGTCTCATCAATCTTAATAGTGACCTTATGAACAGAAGCAGTTCCTGTTTTCCTGCCAAGCACCTGTTGGCTTAAAATACAGGGAAAAATTAAAACATGTAATTGGAGTAGCAGAAAGAATGTTTTTCAGTAGCTAATTCTTAATTCTGAGCGTTCTGCATAAAAATATTATGCAAGCTGAACTGAAAAAACATTTTATTGCAACTTTTTAATGAAGAAACATTAGTAAACTATACCCTCATCAGAAAATCTAGATGGCTGCAAATTCAATACAGGAATCAAAAGAACATTCAAATTCCTTTTTTTTTTTTAAAAAAAAAAATCTAAATTACACAATAGCTATAGTGAAAGACTGACAAAGAATCATCCATTTATTTAGATATCTATGAAAATATGAGCTGGTTTTATGATTCCATCCACTGTTATCACACACATGAATGTACATCCCTTACTTTGCAAGTAAAGTAATATTTAGGTACTTAATTAAAGGAATCTTGGAGTTCCACATCAAAAAGAAAATACAGTTATGAAAATTATGGTTCAAGACTAGCAAATGAAAATGCTCCTAGTGTTTCATTTGCTAAGTTTGTTAACAGCCCTCTTAAAATTAACTTACTTCCAAACAGAGAGCGAGAGGCACTTCCCTGCATGGTATCGCTCTACTTGCACTAGGTCACCCCAGCGCTCTCGAATCAGCATTAGTGTTTGTGAATGCAGGACTTCCAACTGAAGTGCTAGGCAGAAGGAGTCTAAGGGAGAGAGTTAAGAAAATAGAAGACACCCAAAGAGTCTGTACACTATATTAAGTCCACTGCCACAGAAGTCAGACATGATGCTGTCTGAAAACATACTAATGTACTAATCTAGAGATAAATGTATGTAATCAGCATCAAGTACTTCTTACATTTTGTTGGTTTTCTTTTTCTTTTTTTTTTAAACTCCTATCTAGGACAGGTTGTCAGGCAGGAGTGTCAGAATAACTCAGGCTTAGAGAATTCAATCCTGATTATCTTTTTTGGAAAAGGAGATTACTAACAGAAATTCAATTCACCCTATAGCTACAATTCAGCCCATCTTTCGTGGTCACCCATAAGTAACACGATTGTGTTTGTTTCTGCAGAAATTGTTTCACTGAAAACTATTTCACATTGTCAAGTAACTTGTCCATTGCACACAAAGTCACTGCACTTATTTTCTGTGCAAGCTATATCCCATTTTATTATTTATATGGGTGCATACAGTTAACACACCATCATCACCTTATTATAGTACTACAGTAAGAATTGTCAGCTTCCATACCTTCTAAGCCAGCAATGTATTCTGTCTCCAGAATCAGCATATGCAAACAGCTGCTGCTTCACTGACTTACCATGCCTGCTGTCTCAAGTACGTTATCTTTACCTTTATTGATTGTGTAAAATCAAATTTTACGTGCTAGCAAAGGAACATAACTGTCTCCAAGGTCATCATTTTTACTCCCACACATTTTCCCCTAACTTAATAGGGCATCCATCTTTCCAAGACTATATTACACGACTTATGCAGAAGCAACTTTCAGAAGGATACGCAGACAGTTGTACATGTCCTGAAGTGGCTTTTCATCAGCAAACAGCCGTGACTGGACCAACTGATGGATGAAGTTGATCTGCATGCTGTGAACCAAGGCTCGACCATCTTTCAAGAATTGCAAGCCATTCACATTAGACATCAGCAAAACAGGTATAAAATAAATTAACAAATTATAAAATAGATAAATAATTTAAAAAGATAACTGTACAGAGCAATTTCCTTATCAGAATTTCTAACAAAAAATAACACAACCCTTGGTTTACTGTGGAAATTTTAGTCAGTCTACTATACTGTCACAGACTACCACAGGTAAGGTATCAAATGTATGTAAAGTGAAAAACAGACATGTATAAGCAACTTCATTATCTCAAGTCATGATATGCAAAAGACTCTGTATATACAAGACTCACGCGGCACCAGAGACAAACATCATGTTAAAATGAACGTGTAAGCTTTCATTTATTACCTCCAGTTTCCTTGTCCTCAACCAAAATTTCCAGTTTGAGAAGGCGCCAGGGGATGTCAGGGTCATCACCCATCACTGTCAAGGTGGCCTCAAACTCCCCCTCAACTCGAAACTTCACACGGCCATTGGCTAAGGAAGAAAAAAATGTTTTATTTCACTCAATCTCACAAGATCCCTCACAATACCAGCATAGTAGCTCCTGGCACTCTCAAGGAATTACTTCCCTATAGACTCTGCTGTATATGCTTCTGTTCAGCTCTGAAAACCTGACAGTTGCTTCTGTAAGAGCATCAGTATCAATAAGCAGCATGGACAGAAATCCCCAACCAGCTTGTACAGCAGTACTTTTGTTACAATAATTTGTTAGCATTTGTGCAACTTTAACACAGAGTTACGCTGAGCTGACTATCAGTGTGTCAAGTGATACAAACAAGATGTCTAGCTGAATTTTTCCAATTCTTTGCTATATCTACAATTAATACCTTAAGTAATATCCAAAAGAGGTTCACAGACAGAAAGCCTAGGCTAAAGTCTAGCACTGGAAATGCATTTCACTGCAAACCATTTACTTAACATTACAGTATTTTAACTCCATTTTCATGTGGAGAAGATACACTTTCACACAATTTATATGTATGCACAAGTAAAGATTATATACACTATTTATGCAATTGACACACACATCCTTACTCTTCTGTGAACACTATTATCAGAATCAAAAACTGGGAACAAAGATAGCCAAAACTACGTAAAAAAGGTCATACAGAAATGAGTAGCAAAGCAGATAATTAAGTACAAGCCATTGCTATAAACTGGGGGGTCAATCTTCTTAATCATCTAACAAAATATGCCATACATACATCTTTACAATTCTTGACATTTATAAGTATTCCTACAGAAATTTTAACCATTTTAAATCGAAGTTGCGTAGTCACAAGCACCCAAGACATGCTCTTAAAACAAACCAAATCCAAACCAGAAACTAATATCATTGAAATGTTTAGTTAACTGAAAAACCTGATGACTCAGGTACATACCCATTTATACTTCAGTTAGACAAAAAATGGCTCTAATATTTATATTGCAAATGTTTACATAGGCACCAGCGAAAACTATTACTATGATTTTTCAGAAACATCTTCACCCTAGATCTGTGGGGTGTGATTTATACAAGGGCTGTTCTTGTTCATCGCTGGCAAAAATGCACAACTAATGGTGGTGACTAAGCTGAAAAGCAGTGTTTCATAGCTGAGAATTTGCTCTACCAAACAGTGTTATTGTGCTCTCTGTACCTGTTGTAGTTTCCACGGATATAAATAGGAGGCATTACTTTCAGAGTGACCTATATACACGGCTAACTTTGTCTTAGCCAAAAGTATGGACTAAATCCATTCCAGCTGAATTTTTTGTGACTCTGCCAAAATCTAGTTTATAACCACCCTTTCTGTCATCATGACATCAACCGCTACTTGGGACTAAATGAAAACAGATCTCTGTAATTTAGAGACCCGGTGCTGCAATGAACCACAGAACAATGTGTGCAGAAATACGTATAGATTTAATTCATAGAATCATAGAATCATAGAATGGTTCAGGTTGGAAGGGACCTTAGAGATCATCTTGTTCCAACCCCCCTGCCATGGGCAAGGACACCTCCCACTAGACCAGGTTGACCAAAGCCCCATCCAGCCTGGCTTTGAATACTTCCAGGGAGGGAGCATCAACGACTTCCCTGGGCAACCTGTTCCAGTGTCTCACCACCCTCACAGTGAAGAATTTCTTCCTTATATCTAGTCTAAATCTACCCTCTTCCAGTTTATAACCATTACCCCTTGTCCTGTCATTATCTATCCTTGTAAAAAGCCCCTCCCCAGCTTTCCTGTAGGCCCCCTTCAGGTACTGGAAGGCTGCTATCAGGTCCCCCCGCAGCCTTCTCTTCTCCAGGCTGAAGAGTCCCAACTCTCTCAGCCTGTCCTCGTAGGGGAGGTGCTCCAGCCCTCTGATCATCCTCGTGGCCCTCCTCTGGACCCGCTCCAACAGCTCCACATCCTTCTTGTGTTGGGGGCCCCAGAACTGGACACAATACTCCAGGTGAGGTCTCACGAGAGCAGAGTAGAGGGGCAGAATCACCTCCCTCGACCTGCTGGCCACACTTCTCTTGATGCAGCCCAGGATGCGGTTGGCCTTCTGGGCTGCAAGCGCACACTGCCGGCTCATGTTGAGTTTCTCGTCAACACACACCCCCAAGTCCCTCTCCTCAGGGCTACTCTCAAGCCATTCTCCGCCCAGCCTGTATGTGTACTTGGGATTGCTCCGACCCAGGTGCAGGACCTTGCACTTGGCTTTGTTGAATTTCATGAGGTTGGCATGGGCCCACCTCTCAAGCCTGTCCAGGTCCCTCTGGATGGCATCCCTTCCCTCTGGCGTGTCGACTGCACCACACAGCTTGGCATCATCTGCAAACTTGCTGAGGGTGCATTCGATCCCACTGTCCATGTCACCGACAAAGATGTTAAACAGCACTGGTCCCAGTACCACAAAGATGAATATCAAAATGGACTAAAAACACAACACTGGAATAATATGCATAAGTTAAAATTCAGAGTTTCTACAAGTAGTAGTAGTTTAATTAAATTGCATTTTTCAAAGTAACTTAAAAAAAAGCAGTTACATTGTTTAGCCTAACACAGACCACTCAATGAGTGCCTGTATCTGTCACTGCATCATCTTGAAAGGAGGGGAGAACCTTTCCTAGTATACTTGCTAACAGAACAAGACAGTGTCTACAACACTTTGGTACTACCTGCATAGGATTTCTTTTTGAAAGAAGTTATTAACCCCAGCAAGATTATCAGTGTCCTCATTTTTCAAAAGGGGAAAAGACAATTTGATGTTTTACAGAGACAGAATCCCAATCTTGTTAGATTAAGCATACTTACTGATCTCACTTGAGCTCTTTTAGCTTTTTTTTTTTTTAAATACGTACTAAAGAAACTATTAAGTCAGTCTGCAATAACCTGTTCCTCAAAAAGTAATTCAAATTCTTACCAACTGTAAGATTTGCCAGCTGGGGAGGGAGATCTGTAGTCACCAGACGATGTCGAAGAATCTGGTTTAGCTGATGAAGGGTGGTTTGCTTTTCACTCTTTGTAATTGGGTCAGGAGGGATTATTTTATCCTGATAAAATAAATATGAAAAAATCTACACATCTCAAACATGTCTAGTACATTACCAGTAGAAATGATGAAAACTAACCAAATCAGAAATCTGAAAATACAATTAACACAGGCCATTACTGTCTTATTTGATGGTTTTAATCTTGCATTCAAATTTTTTTTTTCAGTTATTTGCAATTTGCCTGAGACTGATGACTGAATAAAACTGCTCAACTTGGATCAATTAAAACAATTCTGTGCCATATGTCAGGCTAAACTTGTTTTTAAATGCTAACATTTGTAAGCCAATCCTTATCTGTAGGTGAAGATCTAAGTCACAGATATTACTGTTCATATTACTTCACAAATCCTGTTATTCTGCATTTCATCACTAAGAAAAGGCAATGGCATTAAAAAGAGCTGTTAAGTAGTGAACAACATTTGCAAGTAGAATATGCTACAGCCAAAACGTCTGAGAACAACAGATGTTAGCATCTCATTTTTTCCTCTATATTTTTCTCGTATGGTGGCCTAGCATGTAAAAATACATTGAGAAGCAAAAGAAGAGTTGTTGTTATACTCACTCTAGAGAAGAACTAGCTCAAACTGAGAGAATGTTTTACTAGGAAAGGATAACTTGTTCAAACAGGAAGCGCTCTGTGTCAGAAATTGACACTGCAGAGACTTGGCACTATGTCCGTCTTAAACTACACTTCTGTTTGCACAGACAATTAGTTTATTTAACAAGCATTTGATGGGGATCCCCTCCAACAAGTCATACTGTAACCTTATTTACCCTAATGCAGGTAGGTAGGCGTGGGTACGATCCAGTTGTCAGAACATCAATTGCATACGGGATAGCAAAACTAGGTAGCCGAGCATGAACCAAAGCATCTCTAGCTAGAGATGCCAGACGATCAGCGGTGTCCACAAACAGAATGGCTTGCTGATCTAAAAAACTTGATATCATCTGTGGAGGACAAGGGGAGGTGGAGAGAGGGGAAAAAAGAAAAAAAAAAAGGTGTCAAAAAATGCAGAAATCAGTGGTTCTTTATTTTCAGCTCATCTAGCTCATATGACTGAGATGACTCTGTCATTTCCTTCCAACTCTAGGAATTGCATCTATAAAACAAAGAAGAGTGAATGCTCTGGCCATTTCTTACATTTGCATGCAAGGACACTTTAAATCTGTGGAGGTGCTGTGAAGCTTCACAGCTCTTTTATCTGATGATTGCTACTGGAATCCAACCGAACTCGTCTGTTGGTGTCTGCAACATTCTGGGCTTTATTCTTACTTAACCAAGAACAGAATGAAAATGACAGTAACAACTAACACACTGAGATCACAATCTCTTCATCCTGTACAAGAACCCTTGAACCTATGTGCAGACAAGTCTTTCATTTTTCACCACTGACGAATTTTTGGGAAACATTAAGAACTACAGGTCTGGTTTCGTATTACACTTCTATAACAAGGAAAAGTTAGGGTGTACCAAAATCCCACACTACTAAAAGATTATTTTGTATCAGACTCTGTTGCTGACTTACCGCACATTTTTCCACCTTCCCAGCATTATTAGCCCACTTGACTAAGGCTAACAAACGAACAAACAGCTGACGAGTGCGGCTTGCAAACTGCACTATTTCTATTTTTCTGTAAAAACAGAAAACAACCAAACAAATACACATTAAGCCAGTGCTCAAATAGATAATAAAGCTGCAATTGAACTTCTGTGCCATTAAAGAAAAAGAATAGTTTTATCATAACTTTTAACTGTGTTAACATAGGTGTCACAAATAGATTGCCCATTTGAAGAGAAAAAAAGATTTATCTAACTGTTTTAAGCACCTAAATGCTAACAACATACGCAGATTCTAACCAACAAAGAATGCCTGGTTGAAACAAAAAAGCATACAATAATTAACAACTAATTTTAAAAGAAACAATTCACTAGTGAACTCAAAGGTATCTCTACACCTTTTACAGGTTTAAGATTAAGATTGAAGTAACAAGAGCAGCTGGACAATACAAACATTCCCTACCACAACAGATATTAGCCTCTACCAAACAGAATTTGTACCTCCTTTTGATTCTGATCTACAAAATATGTACCCATAATTCAGACAGAGCCTGCTTCTGCTGAAAGCGTTGGTGAAATGAGGTAAACCTTTCTGTGCAATACATAAAGCACAATCTGATTGTAGCAAGTGGACATTTAGGCCAGAAGCACCACTAACACCATCTGGCTCAGCCTCTCGCATTACATAGTACAAACCTCACCCAAGAGCTTGGGCATCAAGCCAACCATTTCTCTGCATGCATTTTAGAATGACCTACAGCCCAATATTAGAATTTCAAGTGGTGGACAAGCTACTATAGCTACATACTGCTCTAACAGTGTATCTACTACACTATCAAAGGAAAATGTTGAAAATTTTTAAAGGATCACAAAAACATAATGGAATGTGGAAGATGTCTACAGCGAGACTCCAGAATGCCAGAAATCTTTCAAACAAATTCCCTCCAGAAGTTGCTAAAATACAGAGGTAGTTATGGCAACCAAATTTCTGTGGTGAGAAAAGGAAGGCAGCAAAAAAAAATTCAGACTGATGTTCTGTGGCTGGAAATCAAAGGTAGACAAAAAAAATAGAAGAAAGTACAGCAATTTAATAATGAAAATTATTGACAGAAGTAAAGTATTTCAGTAACTGCTTAATTACTACCACTTCATGAAGTTACAGGTGGCTTGTCTGTTCTACTTGACAGAACCCTGCTCCCACAACCATGGCTCTCACCCCCAAATCACAATTGCATAGGGAATTCACATCTATCTATCCCTCTCTTAAGAGCCCAAAAGTGCTGTGTACCTTCATTCTTCATTATAGATACAGAACTTCATGTTGGGCTGCACAAAAAAAAAATCTTTCAGCAAGGACAAAACATACAGAAACAGCACATTAATAAGGCCTATAAAAACAAAGCAGAGCACATTAAAGAGCTTTTAAATGACCATATTTAAGAAGCAATCCTTCAAAATAATCCTTTTAATGTAAATAAGAATTGTGAAAGTTTTGTTTCTAACAAAGTCCGTTTCAGTGAGCAGAAAGTTGAGGCCAGCTTGACTGAACAGGGAACCCTGACCAAACTGAATGCAAATAAGAAGTACAAAGAAGGTGGGAGAGGGCAATACACAGAAACTGCTCAAGCATGCAGCGACAAGCATAGAAAATGAGACCTCAGAAGCAAAACTAGCAACGGGTGAAGGTTAACAAGATGAACTTCTATAGGTCTATAAACAGCAAAAGACTAAGGAAGCACGAGTCTGGTGCTCAGTGAAGCAAGAGACAACAAGCATAGAAAAAAAGCCATGGGGCCAAGTACATTCTTTCCTGGTTAAGTTCTGATCTCAGGTGTTTCAGATCCTTCAGCCTATGGCAGAGTCTGGGGGAGCGAAACATTAACTACACTAGAAGAATATTAAATTCAGGACTACTTAAGTAAGCTGGACGTACAAAAATCCATCAGAGCAGATGGGATGCATCCAAGGGTGTTGGTGTTGAGCGAGGTGAGCCCTGAAACTGCAAAAATTGCTCTATCATTTCCAAAAGGCCATAGCGATAAGAGGTCTTAATGACTGGAAGAAAGGCAAACAACATGCCCACCTTCACGCAGGTCAACCTAAGCTCAGTTAACAAGAAAAACTAGGCAGAAAATCTTTCCAGAAGTCATGTCCGGGTAAATGACAAACACGAAAGCAGCCTGAAAACAGCCAGCACAGATCTCCCAAGAACAAATCACCCCTGGTCAGCATAATTGCCTTCTACAGGATGGTCAGTTCTGTGATCGAGGGAAGAACAGAAGATGTATTTACATTGACTTTTGAGGAGATCACCCATAGTATCCTTGCCACCAAGTTGGTAACATATGGAATGGATCATTGGGCTACAAAGTAGATGAAGAACTGGCTGCAGTGCTAGATATGAAAGGCTGATCAGCTGAATTTCCTTAATGGTAATCACTACTAATGTTCCTAGGGGTCAATACAATTTAAAACCTCCATAAACAACCCCGATGAGGTGAAGGAATGCAGCCTTTGGAAGCTTGCAGGTGCTGTTAGACTGGACAAAACGAAGGGACCTCAGCTGGCTGGACAGACTGGTTGACAGGAACGTCATGAAGCAAAACCACATGCAAAGTCCTGCATCCAGAATCAAACAGTGTCACGTAACAGCACAGGCTGGGGACTAAGCAGCAGCTGGGCAGGCATGCAGAAACGGACCTGAGGGTCCTGGTGGACAGGTGAACAGGTATCAACAACATGCCACTGCAACAACAGCAAGCTGCATTAGCACAAGCACAACCTAGGCCAAGTAAAGCACTTATTCACCTTGAGTCAGCATTTGTCAGACTGCATCTGAAGGACTATGTCCAGTTTTTAACTCCCTAGCCAATATATTTGTCATACACAAGTAAGTTAGAGGCTGAAATACATGAGATACAAACAGCAGCTGAGGAAGCTTTTTGCTTATGCCTGAGACGGCTAAAGGTGAGATACTACTGCTGCCTTCAAATATCTAAAGGGGTGTTACAGAGAAGATGGAAACAGAATCTTCTCAGAAGTGCAAAAGGATGAAGGACAACAGCCACAAACTAAAACAGTGAAACACTAGCTACACATTAGAAAAGCAAACAAAAAATACATGAGTTGTTCAAAGACTGAAGAAGGTTGCCCAGAAAGATTGCAGGTGCTGTATCCTCAAAGATATTTAAAACTCAACTGGATATGACCTTGAGCAACCTGAACCAACTCTGAAAGTATCTTTTATTCCAGACAGAGTTTTGGACCAGGTATCTCCAAAGTGCACTGCAAACCAAAATTACACGTCTGTGAAATGAGTGAAATAGCAGCCGTTTTGTCATTAACAATAAATGGAAATCAATGCTTCACAAAAATATAGGTGTGGAATTGCACTGTTGAAGGTATGAATAACCTGTTTTTATGGCAGCTCTAAACTTCTGTGTAGATGTCTTTGCTGCAGAATTGAGAAGTAACAGACTGGTTCACAAACTACAGCAAAAACAGAGAGGAAAATGCCTGCTTCTAGGAAGACAGTGTGTTCATGTAGTTGTTGGAACAGTGAGAACGAGGACTGTTTGTCCAGGAATGCAGGTGTAAGGTTTTACTTTCCATTTCCCAACAATAGAAGATATGGCCTTGCAAAGTCATTGAAATCCACGTTCCAGTTAAAATCTTATACAGTCCTTAGTGTATTATGAAAAATAAATAACTCACACACATTACACTTTACTGGGGGGTAAAAGAAAAGGCAATAAAAAAAATACTGAGCACTACCAAGAAGAAAGCCTGTGGATTTTCCCAAGCGTTCAGCATTATTTTACACCACAACACTAACATTATGCTTTGTAATCCAACTGCTTCTTTCTTGTTGCAAAAAGATAACAGAAGTTATTTATTCCTAGCAGTGGTAATGGTGTGAATATACTATGCTTTGCAAAGAAAAAGTCATATTATATTAAGATTTATAATTTCCTACCAAATTTTTTTGTTCACAGCTTGGCACTATAGTAAAGAATTTAGATCTTATGTGAACGTAATCAGATGAGGGCATCATCAAATCTTCACCAAAATATGTACACCATGTCACTAGGCTAACTTAAAGAAACAGCACTTAAAGCACAACTACTGCTGCCACTGCAGCTCTCAAAGTTAGTTAAAAAAAACAATAGAATAATCTAGATAGATAGTTAAACTACACCCCTTAACAGATGTCCTTCGGAACTGTAAAGCCACTTCATTAAGAAGAACAAAATAAGTCAAAATGAACATGGATGCAAACGTTTAACTTTGAGATGCTTTCAGTTGCAGGACTCTTTTTAACTATTTAAGGCTGTCTGATTTTCCTTTGCCTGCATTCCATTACAATTTAACACGTTGCTTCAAACTGGTGCGCCCCACAAAGTAGGTTCCAGCTTGACCACAAAATGCTGAACATCTAGATGGGAGGAGCCCCCATGCCACTAAGAGGGAGCTCAAGACCCAAGCTGAATGTCATTACTTCAGCAAATACAGTGATAATTTAAAATACAAATACACTGTTCTTCTTTGTAAGATACTACATATAAGAAAAAGGAGGTTCAAGGTATCATCACAGGTTATGAATTCCTGAAAATGGGATTTATTTCACAGCAGTTTGTACAAGCAGGAAGATTTGAGATGATTGAATTGATGATCATCCAGTTATACAGCATTCTTTATTAGCATTCTTAGCATTCTTACGAATAACAGAACTGTTACATGTCTCCAGAGAAAATTAGGTCAATAAGAGCGTTAACACAGATAGCAAAGGAAAAGAAGTTTATTCAAAAGAATAAAATCTCAACATTTATTCAAAGAAACAAAAAAGCAAATAAAGTTCTTTCATCGGATGGGGGGAAGGAGGAAGGATTAGGAAAAACAACAAACTGTTCTGGTTTCTTACACTTGTATTCACTTGTTTTCTAATAATCTTTATACTTCAAAACCACACTGAACAGGTAGAAAACACAGCTCTCAAACGGTGTCTTATGGTAAGAAAGACAGGTAACAGAAAAAGGCAGAAAAGTTTTTACTTTGTTGAATTGCTACTTCTGAACAAAAAGTTTCTTTATCACTCTAACCAGACCCTAGGTTCTCTAGCTTCCTTTCCCATTAGGTGTACTGTCACTTCATTGCTTCAAGCTCCACTGTAATTAAAACAAACATGCCCCTAACAGATTTCACCTGTTGTAACAGCAACAGTATGTTACCGAGCTGTGCAACAAGAGAGCCCAAAAAACAACTGAAAAAAACAAAACAACCTTAGTATTGCTGTCTATGCTGAGGAAAATCCTGAAACTATCTAGTGATAGGAGTAAAAATAAGGCTTATTTTCTTGCATGAAACCTAAAATCAAGAGAAAAATATTCCTTTAAGAAAGTTCTATGCTAACCTTAACATCCTAAGCAAAGTTTTATATTTTAGTATGCATTACAGACTGTCTTAACTCACCTTTCCATATCAGTCTTTCTTGGTAATCTGTATTAAAAAGAAAAAAGAAAACATTATCTGTTGTTCCATTGTATTTCATATCACTATAAAAAACTGTTTTGTTAGTAACCTTCAACTGAGTACAAGAATGTCAACAAACCTATAAGGAGCACTTCAAAAATCCTATGATTGTGAATGTTTCCTAAATGAAATTGCACGTTTGATAAACAAAGCAGCCTGACAGCTCTAGACAGCAGCCTAGTTAAGGCAGTGGGGAGAAGCAGGTGTACAACAGCACCACAGGACAACAGCCACAATCTGCCAATTAAGCTGAAATTGGCCAAATGAATTTAAAAGCTTGGACAAAAAGCTGGGCATGAGCCAGCAGCGTGCGCTTGCAGCCCGGAAGGCCAATGGTATCCTGGGCTGCACCAGAAGAGGGGTGGCCAGCAGGGAGACGGAGGGGATTGCCCCTCTCTGCTCTGCCCTCCTGAGGCCCTATCTGGAGGGCTGCATCCAGGCCTGGGCCCCGAGCACAAGAACGATGCAGAGCTGTTGGAGCGGGTCCAGAGGACGGCCACGAGGATGATCAGAGGGCTGGAGCACCTCTCATACGAAGAAAGGTTGAGGGAGCTGAGCTTGTTAAGCCTGGAGAGGAGAAGGCTCTGGGGAGACCTCAGTGTGGCCTTTGAGTACTTGAAGTACTTCCAGTACTTGAAGGGAGCTTACAAGCAGGAGGGAGACTGACTTTTTACATGGTCTGATAGCGATAGGACAAAGGAGAATGGCTTTAAACAAAAAGAAGGGAGATTTATGTTAGATGATTGGGGGAAATTATTTACCCAGAGGGCGGTGAGGCACTGGCACAGCTGCCCAGAGAGCTGTGCGTGCCCCGTCCCTGGAGGTGTTGGATGGGCCAGGCTGGGTGGGCCCTGGGCAGCCTGACCCAGTGAGTCACAGGGTTGGAACGGGGTGGGCTTTAAGGTTGCTTCAAACCTAACCCATTCTATGACAAAGGTTCAAATCCAAAGATTTCTGCTAAACCAGCTGTGCCACCAGCACCACCTGTGCTTTGTGATCTATAACTCTCACTAAGCATCCATGACATGAGTTAGTTAATCGGCTGTTTCTTGACTTGTCTGAAACGACTTTCTCCTTCATTAGTCTAAAAGCAAAGAAATGCCATACTCTAGGACTTTATCAGCTACCTGCATGACAGATATTACTGCAGAGAGAAGACTGCATTCCTGTCAATCATAATGTTCCAGAAGTACTACAAGCACCTCATTTCAAAGGTATTTTTCATTCCAGGACTAGGCTGATGCTGGTAAGGGAGGCAAGAACTCTTTGTTGGAGGGAGGGAGGAGAATACTTTCCAGCTGGGATTTTTATTAGGCAGACTTTATGGGGGAAATACAGTGGAAAAGTCTAGCTCACTCCACCACAGAGCTTATAAGCTCACTTGGTGAACCAAAGTGCCCAAAGCATTCTCCATTTGTTCTTCACAGCACCTGTTTCACTTTGTACCTCAATTACGCACTCAGCTCAAAAGAACCAGTTCTGTCCCATAAAACCAGCAGAGACAACACCACAGGCACACGCTCCCAAAGGAACGCGTACAGAATCACTTGCTGTCTACAGATACCAGAAACATACAGCAAAGACTTGTTGACTGGCATTTTGGAAGTTTTTCCACAGCAAAGTACAATTCCTTATCCTTTTTAGGAGATTGAATACTCTTAACCCCAAATCAAGCCAAACTCTGCTTCATACCCACCAGACACAGTGTCTGACCAGAACTACGCATGCATCTTCCTCCCCCTCCCCGCATTCCCTCTGTGCGTGACCTCTTAAGAAATACAAAACCCCCTTAGAAATCTTTAAGGTTAAAGAAAGAGAAAGGTACATGGGCTTGCTCAGAATCAGAATGACTTTGGGCAAACTTTTTTTGGCCTTTTTTTTTTTTTTGGCCATTTCAAGTGCAACAGATTGTGAATGTAATTCACTTTTATTCTTCCCTCCAAAACAGCAAAGTGGTATTTTAAGGTAACTTCAGCAACTACAGCCCTTGACAACGCCTCAGTTTTCTACCTTTTGTCGCCACACATTCTGACATCAGTACAACACCGAGGCTGAGCTTTCTCTCAGTCCCTGGCACAGACCTGGAGCACCCCAAACAACCCACACCCGGCTCCTCCCCGCTCCCAGCCTTTCCCCGCCTTAGCGCAGGCGGCTCACTACCCTCCCCCAGACCCCAGACCGCAGCCCGAGGGGGGACAAAGCCGCAGGAGCGGGGCCTCTCCCCAGGGCGGGGGACAGGGAAGGCGCATCCCCCCCTGCTCCAGTCCCAGCCGCGCTCTGGGCCCGGCCCCAGGCAGGCCTCATGACCACCGGGACGGGGCATCAGCCGCCGTCCCTCACCCAGGCGCGGCCGGGGGCACTCACAGCTCGGCCAGCACGGTGAGCTCGGCGTAGGTCCGGTGCAGGAGAAAGTCGATCAGGGTGCTGAGCCGGTAGCCGGGGCTGGCGGCGGCTGTCACGGCGCCGGGGGCCGGCGGGGCTGGGGCTGACGCGGGGCCCCCGCCGGCCGGCACCAGCTGGTTGCTCTCCAGCTGCACCGGCGCCATGGCGGCAGCGGCGCCTCAACTCCGGGCGGGAGCGGCTCAGCGGCCCGGAGCGGC
>WBMW01000270.1:141720-191432 GCA_013396635.1 Penelope pileata
AAGCGAACAGCTGCGACGGACCGGAAAGAGAACCTTTCCGGGAGAGCCGAAGGCGGAGGGGCGCGGGAGTGCAGCGGTGCTGAAGGGAGCGGAGCCAAGAGCGGGGGGCGGGGCCAACAGGTGGTGGCGGCCGTTGGGGAGGGGCGGGGCCGCGCTTCAGGCTAACGGGGGCCGAGGCGCGGGGGAGGTCGGGAGGGGAAATGGCGGAGCGAGGCGTTCGGGGGTGCTGCGAGGAGCGGGGCTGCANGCTGCGAGGAGTGGGGCTGCAACCGGCTGTCTTCCCCTCGGTAGCACTGAGTGGCTGCTGGGCAGTGGGGTTGAAACAGCCGAGGGAGAAGTTAGAGGTGAATCTGCGCGTGTTTCGGAGGGCTGGAGCACCTCCCGTGCGAGGACAGGCTGAGGGAGCTGGGTTCGTTCAGCATGGAGAAGAGAAGGCTGCGGGGGGACCTCATTGCGGCCTTGTAATATTTAAAAGGAGATTATAAACAGGAGGGGAACCAAGTTTTCAAGAGGGTAGACAGCGATAGGACAAGGGGATGTGGTTTTAGGCTGAAGGAGGGAAAGTTTAGGCTGGATATCGGGGAATTTCTTCACTGAGAGATTGGTGAGGCACTGGCCCAGCTGCCCAGAGAAGCTGTGGATGCCCCATCCCTGGAGGTGCTCAAGGCCAGGTTGGATGGGNTCCCTGGAGGTGCTCAAGGCCAGGTTGGATGGGTCCTGGGCAGCCTGACCCAGTACCAGATCTGGAGGTTGGTGGCCCTGCCTGCAGCAGGGGGATTGGAACCTGATGATCCTTGGGGTCCCTTCCAACCCAGGGCATTCTATGATTCTCTCATCTGAAGTAACTGATATTCCTGGAGGGAGAGGGGAAGGTCAGCAAGCAGCCAGGGTGAGGTTCTCCATGTGCTGGTTGCCAACACTGTGATATAAGGAAGGGAGTGGTGTAAATCCCATATGCTCCATATTAGGGCTAAAGCCTGCTTCAGTGGTGGGGTTGGGATAGGTGATCTCCAAAGGTCCCTTCCAATGCCTGTGATTTTGTGGTTCTGTAATCAATAGTTCAATCAAGAAGTAAATACGCATCTCTGCTGGTAGCAGGAATAGCACTGACTCTTCCTGCAGGGAGTGTGTGCTGCGCAGGGGTGTGAGCCAGCTGCCAGGGAGCAGCTTTGCAGCACGCAAACTCCCTGCAACCTCCTTGCAGCTCAGAGCAGGTGCAGAGCCAGACATACAGGCTGAGGGCAGATTGAGAGGGGCTGCATCGCTGCAGCAGGAGCTATGCTGTCCCAGCAGCTCCGTGCTGTGCTCTGCAGAAGGTAAGTGTGCAGGCTGCTTGAGTGGGGTGGAACTGGCAGGGAGACACTGCTGGTTCGTTGGGAATTTTCTAATCATAAAGTCAGCAAAGTGTGTTTAGAACTAGGTTTTACTCTCCTTACCTCTCCACAATGCATGTGAAAGAGATGTCTGCTCTGCTGTTAAATTATAAAAGGTAGAATAATGAGTATTGTCTGGATTGCATTGTGATCAAACAAGTGTTCACTTACTGTATTGTAAGCTCTTGCAAATATGTTTTTCCAAATGTACGAAAACCATTTTTTTCTTCTGTATGCATAAATAAATGTTGTGTACCCATTTTATAGTCAGCTAGTTGCACTGTTGAAGAAAATACTAATTTACATGCACTGGAGTGTGGTAAGACCACATGTTTTGAGAACTGTAATTCAGAAATACAAGCTTTTTTTAAATTCTTTTTCTCTCTTCCAGTCTTTTTTTCTTACAATTTAGTCCAGGATAAAATTCTTGTTGATTGTGAGACTTTGTTTTTGAAAAGACAGGTGGAAATTGTTGTGATGCAATTTTGTTGTGAAGCAATTTGACTCTGGCCTGGTTAGAGCTGTTCCTGCAGCACTCGTCTCTGGTCTTGGCGAATTCCTCAGCCTGGAGAGGGCTGGAGTAGGCTGCCTTTCTTCATTTCTCTTGGACAGGTTAATTGGAGCCACTGCAGGGATCATGTTGAGCTCTCCTCTGACACGGCTGCTTCAGCAAGAAGCTCTTGATGCTGTTTTCAGGGAAAGGAAGAGCAGCTGCAGAGAACTATCAGAAGCTCGAGACTTACCTGCTTGTCTGCTTGTGTAAAGACAATTTTGATATTGGGAGACTGCAAGATTTGTTTTAACAGTAAGCTGGTGATGAGTATTAGGAGTTAAGAATAAGTGACTAGCCTAAACTGTACTCAAGAAAAAACGGAGATATGTGTATGTGGTTTTGCTTCTTGTTGCCTTTCTGAGGTTGGCAGCATGCCCACTTGTTGTACAAGCACTTCTAAGAAGGATAAGCATTGTATCTAAGTTTAAAACCCCAACTTAAATAAATTGGAAATAGGTTTCAGAAGTTTATTGGACTGGCAAAGGGAAAACAATGGGAGGGAGAAAACAGGCTGTGAGATTACTTGAGAGAGTGCCAGGACATCTGAGGGAGAGAGCACTCTGCGCAGTGCTCTGATATAGACCTGGTGAATGCCATAGCTCTTAGGGAGACAACAGGTAACCTTTGTATAATTTACAGTTCTCCCTAAGCTTGCTGGACCAGGTTTGGATTTATCAAGTTGTAGAAGAAAAAAAGAAAAGTGTGGGGGGGGGACAGCAAAGCTTCAGTTCTGAGTGGTGCTATTGGTTCCTGCAAACTTATGGATAATCAATTTCTTAACATGTAAGTGCATGAATGAAAGGTGGTATATTTAGTTGTGTACTGTGGCTGTGGACTGCAAGTCAGACCTGCAGTCATTATATAGGCACATTTGTTGCACATAGATAAGAGAATATCTTAATATTTCAAGATAAATAGCACTCTATCTAGAATTCTCCAAATAATGAAATGGACTCCTGATAGAAGATAATGGTGCATTTAAGCAGAATAGTCAAGCAGAAGTAATGAAAAAGGCTGAAAATTAATCCAAATTGTATTCTTTGGTACAGTAGTGTGTGTCTTGGGACACTGGGAATTACAGAATTCTGCAGTTTGAAAGGGTAGGAGTATAATTCACGATAAAATATCATTTGATTTTATTTGTCAAGTGTACTTTATTTTCCTGTTTATAATTGATCAACTGTAGTGGATCTGTTTCCATAGTGCCTTGTTACTGTGATTATGATAGTTTACTGAAACTTCTGTACCTGCTGTTGAACGCTTTTTAAAATCAGTGCAATTTTAACAATCTCAGATTACTGATGCACTTTCCTGCTGGCTCTTTGCTAAGAAAGCATTAATTTCCATTTGTGGAGAGGAGAGGAATGGCTGTGTGCACACGGATTTTTCAGTTAAAGACAAATTTCTACTGTATTGTCATTTGTCTTAATTCAGCAGTTTTCAATCTTCGTTTATGTAAAGCCGACAACAGATTTCTAGTAGTAATGTTACAAAAACAGACCTGGTAGGTCTCATATGCAGCTGTCTCTCACCTCAGGCTTTCTTGCAGACAGGCAATATCTCAGCTTTGCATCACTGGGACCTGTGTCCTGTACTGCTGTTGATGTGCAGGACATGCAGGGTGTGCCGTTGTGCTTAGCTTGCTGCTCAGCTCTGCCTGGCTCACCTGGCTGTGGCACTCAGGTAAGGTCTTAGTGCTGCAGGGGAACCAGGGGAAGTGCCTGGCAGGAAAGCCGGGTAGGCACACAGGCAAAGCAGAGCAATACCCTTGCAGGGCATTGCAATCTGTCTGCTTGTGCAGCAGAACAGGCCAGAAACAACCACTGTGATCTGGCTGGCCATGTGTCCTCTCACACCCCGCAGAGGAAGTACCTGAAGGACATGAAGAAGCATTTCCCAGTGGAGGGAAAGCTTAGCTCCGCTTGATTAGGCATGTTTTTCCTCCTACTGTCCCCAACATAGCTGTTGTAACTCAGTGCTTAGCCTGACTTCAAGGAGGTTTGTGCTTAAGGGAGGATTGGGCATTCCCAGCGCAGAAGTACTGCCAAATTTTTCCACTGCAGACAATACCGAGGAATCAGAGCATCAAGTTCCCTCCAACATTGTTATTAATATTCTTTGTGAGTCCAGGCAAGCAATTTCCTCACTGTGCCTCAACTTCCTCAATTGTGAGATAACTGCAGTAATGATTGCAATTAATATTTACTCAAGCATGCAGCTAAGTATATTAAATTGGCTCCTCATTGTTACCATAATGGTGAGCCTAGAAGCCTGACCATAGGGATTTGTTGGCCAAGCAAAACCTGTTGTTATTTAATCATGGAGCTGACTGTGACAGAGCCGAAAGGAGGGACAGCAGATAACTTTCGATTTCCAAAGGAGTTAGACATGTACTGTTCTTTGGAGCTGCGGGATAAATGTTCAGTGGGAGGCAGGCAGACCATATTGCGCTCTACAAGACAGTCCCCTAGCTGTTCTGTAATTGTAGGTTTTGGAGTTTGGATGTTCTGTTGTACCTCTGTCAGTCATTTTATAAGAAAACTATCTAATCACACAGGTACCTCCTGGACTTGACATTTAAGCATTCTTTTAATAGTAAAAAAAATAATAGCACACAAATATCACATAGTGCAAAAATTTCTTGTTAATCACTTGATTTATAAAATGTTGTGACATTTAGCAATATTATATCCAAATGCCTATATAAATTATGAGTAATAAAAGTTTCATTGCTTCCATCCTTTTCAGAAGACATCAGTGAGTCAGATGCAGTGTGGATGAGTTCCCAAACATAAGACCAATTATTGTAGTGCTGCATATTGTGAACTTAGAATTCTTCAGCTTTGTGCTCAATAAAAGTTGAGGTATGTATTTAAATTCTAATGAGATAACATGCATCACTATACATTAAACGCGTGCCAGTAGCCAAAAATATTTAGCCTTTTCCATTATAGCACTTGCATGAAGATAAGATTTTTTTTCTGCTATAATAGAAGTCCAGTTGAAAAATGTCGATAACCTTGTAATCACAACAGAAGGAAGAACAAATAAATGACTTTATGGCTTATATTTTTATCAGTGACTGCATTATTCTTTGACAGTTCAGTACTTCATGACACAAATCACTGGTTTGTGACTGGATAGGGCTATTGGACCTACAGTAAAGCATTTTTTGCAAAAGTATTTGTGTGTGTTACAGGAAGGAGTTCATAGCTGGTTGCTGCACGAGTGCTCTGCTTTTTTCACCCCATTAAAAGGGGCACAGAGGGAACTGTTTTTGGGAAAAAAAAGATTTTAGGTTATTTCTCTTCTTTGGTCTATTTTGTTCATATAATTTAGTTTGTCAACTATTTTTGGAATGGTAGAAAATATATAGTAGCAGATTGAAAGTTCTCTGGCAGTCACTCGTGCTTTGTAAAACAGTGTGCCACTGTGAGATAGAGCGTCTCTTGTACAGTGTGTAGTGAAGTACTCTACAGTTCTAATTATATGTCGTGAACATATAAGAAAAGAAACATTCTCCAAGTCATAAAATAGAATCTTTGATTTTATTTGAATTTACAAAAGTCCCCTTTCTTATAATAACACAAAAATGGGTTACTTTTTAAATGCTGAACACAGCCGTATTAGTCTGAGCTTTTTGGGCTCCTTTATGAACAATATTGATATCCACTGTAAATTTTCAATTGGTTTGTCTCTGTCAGACTGAAACTCAATCTAGCTAAAGGTCTCGTTATCCTCAAAAGAGTATATTTCATTATTATTGTAATTCAGTTAATTACAACTCAGCTTACTATTTCAACCATACAAGCTGCATTTTTCTTTGAGTAAAAAATACTTTGTTCACAAGTAAATCTGAAATAGGAGCAAAACAGTAACATCCATTCTAGACCCCACGTCCCTGAAAAGCTTAAAAAAAAAAAAAAAAAAGGATCGAGGTCATGGCAGTGAAGTGATGAATTGCACTGTTCAGTCATTGCCTTGAAAAAGTTGACAGTGTCATCCATAACCTGTGATTTCTCCGTCTAACGCTTCCTGAGCGTTATTCACAGATTTTGAGCAAACAGACGTATGCAGGGAAAATGCCAAGTGAGCACTGATTTCAACATGGAAGTACTTTGGGCAGAAAGAATTTGTTTGCACAAGCACCTAAGGAGATGGAGAGACTATCAGGGAAGTAGATCTGATTAGTCATACCCAGTGGGAGAAGGACTGCAGCTGTGAGGTATTCTGTCCTAAACTTAGAAATGGTTCGATTGTATTTAACTGCTGCTGGCTGATGCATTCAGGCAGTGCAAACTCTCACGCTCTTCTACAAGGGTGGGTATCAGAACATGCTTGATTGTAAATGCTTTGTAGATCTGCAGCTGTGATCAGACAGTGCTTAAATGCTGACCCTCACACTCACTCATAAGGGAGAACATACATAGAGCATTGTGCCTGAGCCATTTTCCACTCAGACTTTGAGATGTGAAGGGAGTTGTCTAAATGTCTAGGCTAGGATGGTATCCAAGAAGTTTTTGTACTGCTTTTAGAATTGGCTCTATCTTTTTTTTTTTTCCTGGAAGGATAAATTAATACTGTTATAGCAGTTAGGAGAAACTTATCTGAACTCTACCTCTGTCCAAGATGTCACCCTTTGACAAAAGGGATGTGAGAATAGGTTTGACTCTAGAAATTGAAGAGCTGATTACATGTTTAGCCGTGTAACTGCAGACTTGGTGGACTGCTAGTGAACTCCAGATACTCTTCAGTGTGAGATCTGTTAAAATTGAAAGAAAAGTACAGTGAAAAGGCAGAATGTTACTTTTGGAGCAGAGCAGAAGTACTGGTACTGTGGAAGATTATAGTTTATTTTACCAATGCATGAGAGGAGCAGTTTCCTCCCAGTAGCTGGAGGAGCAATTCCTGCCAGTGCCAGTTTGGAAAAGTAATTCAAGTTGAGGGTGGAATCACCTCTGTGTAAGGTTCTCAGTTCTCAGTTGTGTGGGATCAGACGGCACCCAGCCTAGTAGTTGTTTAGAGATTTTTGTGGGGCAGAGACAATGTCTTGAGGGCTGCGTAAATCCCACAATACATGCAATTTACATTTTAGCTTAGAAGAAAGTTACCAGCCCTGCTAATTGCAAAGATAATCAACAGCCAGTGGCTTGTTGGAATGTTGTCCAAGTTTACAAAATGCTAAAAATTGTTACCTTTCTACACAGGTGGAGAATGCAGGAGACATGGTAGTATCTCACTAAATCCCACCAAAGTTTTATTTTTAGTTGGGGTTTTTCCAGGAAAGCTGTAGCCTCTTTTGTCTTTTGTTTATTTGTGTATTAAAAGATGATCTGATCCTGAACATGGGTACTGCTTGTGAAAATGCCTTCTCAACGGAAAATACAAGCGCTGTACAATGGCGCCGTACCACACACTGAATAAATCGTGGGGAAATGACTGAGCTGTGCCTCTGTACGTCACGGATTGGAATTGTTTCCTTCAGGCTTGAGAGCATGACTGGAAAGATGAGCAATAGCAAAGCTATCTCTCTCCCTCTAGTGCCTACAGAGCCAGACTTTTCAGTGTGACAGCTCAAAGTAAGACTAAAAGAGATGGGAAAAAAATGGTGTCTTTCTGCAGTGTATTTAGGACAAGCATAAGAACATTCACAGCTAATTTTAAGCAGCCTTCAGAATGCAGTATAACACCTTATTAACTCACTTGTACTTAATCCATTGCATTCTGGTATTTTTAGAAGCCATCATGCAATTCAGCAGTACTTTCAGCCCGTATCTTCCTTGTAATGGATGACACCGCTCTATTTCTTCTTTTAATTTAGGATTCATTTTGACAATAAGCCTTGCTCACACACAGAAGTTATACTGATTTAATGAATTTCTAAATTAATTTAGTTCAAATGTCCGCTTTTCCTCCTTATCCCCTTAGTGTGGCATTTTTAAGTTGGCTGAATGTCCTGTGTTGCAATCTAGGCTGAACTGGTTAAGGCCTACCTTCCCCACTTGCCCGTGCCTGATCCTCTGCAGTGTGATGAGAGTTTTGTCTACTTGAACCTCTCGCAATCTGAAGCTGTAGGAGGGCGAAGTCACCTTCACAAGATTCAGGGCTGTTTGCCAGAGGGCTAGCTCCCTTCATCAGGTTGGCAGTGCACGTACCCCTGCGAGTACCTAATCACCTGGACTTTGAGTCTTTTGAAGATAGTGCTTCTTCCTTTGGTGCAGAGTAGCTTATTACTTTTTGATTGCATGGAAACTGGGAGGATAGTTGTATCAAGTATAAACAGTCCTATTTTGTCTGTGCCTGGTTTTATCATGATCCACTATCTCCCACCCAGTAGACTTAGGTTAGCTTTGGGCTGCCTCTAATGAGCAGCAACTGAAAACAAAGTCCTCAAAGCAGTGGTTTCTCCTTGTTACATATTATCTAATCAGGGTTCTCTGGAGCAGGCCTTTAGAAACCCCTTCTCTGCTCAAGCATGTTAACTAGACTTATCAGACAGTTTTCTTTAAAGTCTGCTCAGAAGCAGAGAGAAACATACAAGGGTCCTTCCTGATTACTTTTTTTTTTGAATCTATAATGCATTTACTTAAAGACATACCTAAAAAAAACCTCTAATACCACCTAGAGCAATAAAGGTACATAGAAGACCACTACACCAAGAGGTAAGTAGAACAAGGTACTGAATAATTTCTGTAGGAAATGAGAAATACAAAACAAAAATAATTCTTCTTCCTTTAGCTTTCTTGAATGTAGATAAGAGACCTAACATTTTTAGGAATTTTGCATACATAGAAAAGCTGCTGGGAAATCAGTGAATGTGCATACTTAAATGTACTTATACATGGTTTCTCTGCACCATTCCCCACATGGATCCTTTCATTCCACAGGAAGAGTGTCCTCTTGCAGTTCACCTTGATCACTTTCCATAGGGTGAAAGAAAAGTGACCACATGGTGATCTAGTGCCGAGTACCTGCTGCAAAATAGCTGGTCAGACCATTTCTCTGCACAAAGAAATTCTATCTGCAGCTAATGCAGTCAGAAAAGAGCAACAGATCTCTGTGCGTACGAGGCATGTATCAGTCTAAAATGTGAAAAGGAAACAGAACTCCCTCACAAGTTCTGAGTCTCAGCCCGCATCTGGATTTGTCTCTTCATTTTACCCCAAAGTTTCTCCGTTAAAGAGATTCACAACTTGTATTTGTATTACATTGCTGCTTACTTTGTAATACTTTGTTATGTGAGGGATTTTTTCGTAGGACATCACTGTGCTGGTAATTGTATATGTACCTCTTGGAAAGAGAGGCAAAAGGACAAGTGAATGAAATGTTTTTCAATTGTACGTATTTTACATGGCTGCTTGAGTATAGGAAAACTTAGATTCTTCACGTGCTCTGAATTCTGTCTAATTTTGATGCCCAAATGAGCTGATGTGAATACTGCTCCCATACAGCTGCACAGATAAAGGTGGTGGAGGTGTGTATGTACACATTACATAGCAGCAGCAAGTGCTGACTTGACCATTATTCTCTCATATGATGAGAGTTATAAATTGCAATATCCACGATGTTCAGGAGAAGTAGCAAAGAGCAAGGAAGGGGGGAGTTGTCGTGTCCCCTCTTCCCCTGAAAAGTAGGAAGGCCTGTCTTCTCACCCAGAACGCTCCTTCAATAGTCTGGTAGTTCCTCCCTTCAGGGTGCTGTTTCATTTTCAAACATAAATATTACAAACTATCTCGGAGTGACTGATTTCTCCAAGCAGAGCAACTGCCGCTTGGACTTTCTCTCACCTGACTCTGAAGTCTCAGTGTGTCAAAAGACTCTCCCTGCTCTCCTCATTTTTTGAGGAGTCATCTGAGCCCTTTCTGTCAAAGGCTGATAACCTACTACACACAGAAATGGCAAATTAACACGGTGCTGCATATGTGATGCTGCAACAGGAAACCAACTTGCTACACAACTGGACTCTCTGTTTGTGGTAGCACTGGGCCATGGGTAAAAACTCCTGATGAATTTTGACTCAGGAAAAAAAGATGTTTTTCACAGGAAAAAGGCAGAAAGTTGGAGAAACAAAGAAACAGTAGGAAGCTAGACAAAGGTGGACTGCTTTTAAATTGAGGCAGCAGAAATGTTATCTATTACTTGTCAAGACTGATGGGAATGAAAACTAACTAGGATACTAATTAGGCCACCGGAGGACTATGATCTAAGGAGTCTTACAAAAAGGTGCTTTGTATTGAACCAAACACTTAGGGCAAACACTTAACACTTTGCAGTTCATTCTGTATGTCTGAGTGCATTCTGAATGCAAAAAGTTACTGTGAAAACAGGAAATAAATTTGCTTCTACATGGAGAGAGATGCACATCTTCTCGATGTTTGCACCATCTCGATGTGTTCTTCCATCACACATGCCTAAGCATGGGGGGCTGGGGCAGAGCACATAATTTCTCCGTGTAATATGAGAAGCAGAAATGACAAGAGCATTTCCAGTACGTTGCTAGGAGAATGCTGAGATGACACGTGTACATTCAGAAATTATTCCAAACAGAGAGAGGGCCTGTGGTTTCTGTGACTGCTGGTTCTATGTTCATGTCCATTGACTGAAAGGAAGGGAGGTGTCCTCGTGTTAGGTAAGGGACAAACTATTAGCCCAATATGAAGGGAGTACGGAGAAGTCCTCTTTGTTCTGAAGGAACGATGGGAATTGTGCTCATTACCCAAAAGGTCTTGCTTTAGTCTCTTTGTGTAATCTGTACTTCACATATTTAGAGAGTAGATCTGTTCTGATCTCCTGTGGATCACAGCCCCTTTAGTTTCACTGAACTAACCCTGTTCGTAGAACAGCTTGGGTTGGAAGGGACCTCCAAGATCATGTAGTTCCAACCCTCTGTTACTGAGCATAACATGCTCAATGGAGTATACCTCATCTTTGATGTGTTGTGTCTTGAAGAAAGTGTCCTGCCTTGGTCTGAAGAGATCATAAGATGGAGCAGCCAAGATTTTACCTACAGTTTTGTTTCGAAGGGGAATTGCATTCACATTTTGAACGCTGTGCTGCTGCTAGCTCCACTTTCACACTCTTCCGCTAGGCACCATAACAGGCAGGTCATTTTTGGTAATTAATGCTTTTCAGTTCTTCACATAGTTTCCCTAACTTCCCTAGAGACAGATTAACCTAGAAGTCTAGAGATGTTGTGTTTTGAAGAGGGTCCTTGTAACACTTTCATGCTCTGAACTGTGGTAGAATATGTCAGCTGAGTATAGAAGGGAAAGAAAATGAAGTACAAATTCATTACTGAGTAGCTAGAACAGTAAGGATAATTTTTTCTATTTCTAGGCATCTTGATTATTCTCCCAACTGGGGATACCATTAGTGGAGACAGACTGAGCTATTAGGACCACTTTCTACTGTGAAAAGTGTCAATCCTCCTTGCTCTTCACACTCCCTCCTACGTGATCCTGACTTACCCTTGTGCTGATGCTCATATTCACTGAGTTTATTCATCTTATTAACCCGGCAGAAAACTCTCCCTTTTTCACTTCTCTTGATTAATTTTCTGCCAGTTCAATGAGCTGAATCAGCTCAGTGAGTGGTTAGGTGGGTGTTGAATCTGCTACTAGGAAGCATGCATGAGGAACATAGGAGTGGAATTAGGGGAGGGAAGGAGGAAAAGGACAGGAAGAAGCAAGGGAGATGAAAGAATGGGATTGCTTCTTACCGTGACATAAAGCCTTAAGATCAGCTAAGCTCACCTTGTCTAATCGCATCTTTAGGAAGCTAATTTCCCTAGATTTCCTGTGTTGTCAATATAGAAAAGGGAGCTCCCTTAGGGAGTGATTAAAAAGTAAGTAAAGGGGAGTAGCCTAATTTAGACTCGTAGGTTAGGCAACGTAAATGTGCCTGTTCTTTACTGCAAAGATCACTGTGGATGAAAGATTTAAAATGCAGTTAATGACTCAATGACTACATGCCCAGAAAACCAAAATAATGGTCTACAGATGCAGAAGCAGTCTTCTGAGATCTCTAAAAGGCTGCTCCTAAAAGCCTCAGCTACAATCAGAAAGACCATGTAAGTCCAGACAGCAGAGCATGAGCAACTACAGAAACACCGGGTAAATCAGCCATGTGACGTCTTGTCTCAAGCAAGGTTTCTGAAGCTGATGTCACTTGGAATTTGCTTGGTTTCTGACTGAGGAGAACGTCGGGAACACTCTTCCAGTGTACAGCTTGTTTTCAGCAGCAGCAGCGTGTTTTCAGCATGCCATTCCCTGCATGCCACCAACTCTCTCTCACTCTGTTCCTCTCGTCCCCTTTCCACTTCCGCCATTATTTGTAAAAACTACTATTGAAAGTGACCTACATAAATAAATAAATTGAATGAATAAATCATGAGAGAGAGAATGAATGTGTGAGTGCGTGTAGGTGGATGACACAGAGAGCCAGGCTGGTGGGAGCAGCAGGAGCCATCAGTTCATTTGCTGTCAGCAGCAGAGCCCCGGGAAGGGTAAGGACATTAAGTTCCTGATCGTGCAAGGTGCTGAGTGCCGTCATCTTCTGTCATTTCTGGTGGTAATTGAAAGCATTTCTGTACCTTGTCAGTAGAGGCTTCAAGGAAGGAAGAAGAGGGCAACAGCCTAAACTTCTGGTTTTCAACCTTTTTTTAGTTTGCAGGTCGCTAAGGGTTTTTCTCCTGTTATGAATCTCAACTGACTGACATAGGCTCACTTTTTATTATTACCTTTCATGGAGCCTTTTAAAATAATCAATGGACCCTCAGTGGCCTGTGCAACTGAACTGTTGCCTTTCAGTTAAAGCATCCAAGCATCTCAGGAGAACCTTCTTTCTCATGAGAGCAAGGCTGGAAGCATCATTTCAGAGTTGGAATCATTTGGTACCAGTTGTACCCTCTCGGGTACAATCTCTGTGGAAGCCACGAGCCATGACGTTCATCGGACAGCTGAGCCACTGGCCCCTTGCCACATCACCTAACCCTGGGACGTGTTTGGCACACGATCACGAGGTGAACTCTGCAGTGCAGAGGGCTGCAGTGCTCCCGTGAGATGTGCCCCGTCACGCCCCACAGGTGACATGTGCCCGTTTTGCTGTGCTGGGGAGCCGCACGTGCCCGCAGCTGGGGAAGGAGCTGTTGTGGGGGAGCCAAATGCTACACTGCGCTGCCGACCCTTAGGCAGATTATCCACTCCCCTGGAAAGCATTGGAAAGGAAAACAGGATTTTTCAATTTTTCAAAGGAATCAGAGTAGCAGCAGAGAAGAGAACAGGATGTGAAGGATGAGGTATTGTTTGTTGCAGGCTGCGCTTTTGAGAAGATGCGATGTTCTGAATCCATTTTCACTTTAAGCTTGTCAATTCCATATGCAGGAGCAGAGAATTGGAATAATGAAGCCTGGAATTCATAAATATGCTTATAACTCTGGTCAAGTCAAAATCCCTCAAACGGTAGGAAAGGGACATGCTCTGCCTATCAGTTATAGGTAGCACTGTCTCTACAGATCACTCTACAGTGATTGTTCTTAATCAACCCTTTATTCAGCTGCGAGACGCTGTTAACATATCGAGCAGGCCTGGCTCTCATCTGTCTGCTATTGACAGCCAGTCCAGTGACTGAGTCTAGAGTTTGTTGCAGATCTGTCTGTAAGCCCAAGGTTACCTGTATTATGGCAGGGAAAAAAAAAAAAGGAATTAAAAAGAAATTTTGGCAATAGCACCAGAAATCTCATTAACGTGAATCTGGGAGTCCCCGAAATAACTTGAGAGCATCACTGCCAAGTGAAAGACCATCGCCCTCCGCTCCTGCAGAAAATATTACTTTCTGTAGTCGACCCAGCTGCACAACATCACTTACACGCTGCGCTGTACCCGTCCTTGTCTTGGACATTTTCTGTTCATCTTCACAGCATAATGTCTTGAAACAATGAGAGATGACGTGAGTCTTGGCCATAGGCTGAAATGGACAGCAGCAAAAATGCTGTCCCCTTAGAGATTGTGTGTTGTCTTCTATTTGAACTCTTTTTCAGGTGGCTAACAGTAGAACTAACAAAATATCTACATGAAACAGAGCCCCACATCCCATTTTCTGAAAGAACTCAGCCATACAAGTACTTAAGGCCTTGCTGACAGTCAGCAGGCCAGGTCTTAGAGAATATTTAGGTGGAAGACCAAGCACCACGTGCAGCAGACTTGTAGAAGGACGTGTGTAATTACTTTAGGTTCACACTGATTTTAGAGTAGGTACCTAACTACGTATGCACTTTTGTAGACTTATTATTATTGGATATTTTAAAAAATGCTACCTTTTCCAGGTAGAACAAAACAAGAGAGGTTATCAACCCACTCTGTCAGCACCCTCTGCTCCTTTGGGTAAGAATTATCTTCGTTTCATCGTGCTGAATGCAGCATTGATGGGAAATAGAAGAGTAACTGCTCAGCATTCTTTTCCAGGTATATCATTGTCAGCTTCCTTGCATGTTTCTCAAGTCCTGAGTCTCAAAAATAAAGACAAAACCCAAACCAGCAAAATTAAAAGGAGCACAGAGAGACAACAATTACTTGCACCTATTTTAGTTTAAATAATTCACACTGCCTCAGCCACCTTGCCTGACAATCAGAACAGCCATACAGAATAGTGTGTGCTTCTCCCTTTCACTCCGCTCTTTCCATCAGTGCTGCAATCCATTACCCAGAGTAACATCCTGAATACAGATTTTCTCTTTCCTGCTATGCTTATTCCCTTCAAGGCATTTTTTTTCCTTTTGTGGATTGAAAGATTTATCAACACCGGCTAAGATTCAGTTAATATGCCTAATGTAGGCCAAACGGTATCCTGTACTGTTGCTCCACTCCATAGGCTTTCCTCTGAAAGAACTGTTTATAGCTGCAAGTATTTGCATTATCTGCATAAGTATTTAGAAAATGCAGTAGTTTTGTAGAGCACTGCTGTTATCTGTTTAGGATTTTAACTCAATAAGCCAGCTGCCCATTTGGATTTTTGTTTTGTTTCTCTTCCTGGCTCTCTTGAGGTAATATCCCCAGAAATCAGGAGCACAGCAGCACCTGGGGCTGGATGCTGCGCTCCCTCTGCATCCAGGTTGTGCAAAGGAGCCAAAGGAATTCTGCACCTACCGTGCCTGCAGAGTCAATCCCAGGTGCCAAGCGCTGAGATCAGTACCATACAGCAAGTCTTTGAAGTTTCATTTTTCATTCATTAAGGGCCAGTCAGAATGAAAGAAACTCCATTCTCAGGCTCTTGAGGTCTGTCACACTTCCCCACATACGCACACACACACTGCTGCCTTTATAATGAATACCCTGGGATGTTACAGCACAGTCAGCAGAGAACCGTGCCAAATTTACCTGGATTATGGGGTATAATTTTAAGGATCCTGCTGCAGAAGGATCTTTTGCATTTTCTTTAGGTTTTAGTATCTTGCAAAAATATTTCTTCTCCTTTCTCTGTCCATTTAAAAATCTGACATAAAGCAAAATGTTTCCCGTATTAATCCCCATGGTTATAGTCCTGGTTTGCTGCAGATTCACCACTGGGTGTCCTGGCTTTTCCCCAGATCATCACAAACACTTATTCTGAACGTGCCTGTCTACCTGCAGGAGAACGGCGCTAAGCTACCATAGCCTTCCCATGGGCAAGACTCAGGGCAGTAGCTGGCTGTCATCTGTCTGATCTGAGGCTGCAGGCCACTCCCAAGTGCTCGGGGACAGAGTACAGGCAAGACTGTCAAAGGTGCCTGGTGAATGCAAAACAGTCACACGGATACCACCTCTAGATGCATAAACTAATAATAGCAAAGGAAAAAATGCCTTTGTTCACTGTACAGACTGGCACGGCATGCCCAATTCACCCATATCCTGAAATCAAGTGAAGAAAAGGCAGGACTTGCATTTCTCTCTTTGCTGTTTACAATCCTTCTTTAACACACTCCAGTGCTCCATGTTCCATTTCTGATAGATACACAAAAGCCTGGAAAGCCTAGCTTTGTCCAGCACCCATGCAAATGCAAGACCTCATCGGGGACAACCTGGGTCGGCATGCCCACGATATTGGCATATCAGAGTGTGTGACAATGGAGTACATCCTGCCTGCAGCAAGATGCTAAAAAATCTTCATCTCGCTCGTAATATTTTTATCATTTGATAAATGTACGCTTTTTAAATTGTAGTACTTGCATACGTGTAGCATGGACTTCAGATTTATTCTTTTTAAATATTTTTTCCATGTCTTTGATTAGCGTTTTCCAATTTGCAAATTTTGTTTTGTTCTGGTGGGTTAAGCCCAAATGTAACGGGCACCACTTGGGATGTTGTGGGGCCATTGCTAGTATGTATACAAGCACGTGCTTTATCCATGGCAGTAGCAGAGTCAGCTGTTAAGGACGGTCCTTTCTCCGATGTTGAGCAAATGGCTAGGGCCAGTCCTCTTGCACAGTAAGTTTCTTAGGAGCACTCCTTGAACTCTTGAACTTAAAGAGCAGCGTTCACCTTTTTTAGCAGAAGTGGTCTCTAGGATCTAGGTCTTTAGGATAGCGTGTGGAAACGCACGTGAGGGAAAAGCAGTGGGCAGATGTTAGTTCTTGCAGTGTGCGGGCATATACTTGTCCCTGTAAAAGAACATTTTAATGGTACGGAATGTCTGTGCCAGGAATATAAGAACAGGCAAATACTTCAGCTGTAAACTGCTAGAGCCAGGGAAATGTTGGGAATACGCTTGCCTGCTTTTTATAAACTTTTCTAGGCATCCAGTTTTGACCATTATTGGCGAAAGAGGTGCTGGGCTAGATATAGGTCTAATTCAGAGAGATGCTGGTTATTAGATATGCAGTGGATAACTCCTGAAGGAACCAGGTGATCAGGAAGCACTTTTTTTCATGTATTTTTTGCATCTCCGTGGGCATCAGCCGAGATGGTAGATCTCAAATCCAAAGCAAAGCTGAGAACAACAGCTGAGAAATGTTTTGTCAGCACAAATGTTTTCTGTTCCTTTTCCAAGTTGTTTGACCCCATTGAATGAGCTCCATAATCTGTTTCACAGTTAAGAAGCAAGCATAAACCAGATACTTATGGTGGCTTATGCGCTCTGTTGTGGTTAAACAGCAGCAGATGGAAATGAAAGTTGGTTTAGCTACCAATTAGGAGAAGATGTTTGTCATATAGCAAATAGAGGTGACTAATGCAATGTCCCCTTCCCTCTCCCGTCACTCTATGAATCACCTTACTTTCAAATATAGCACTCTGTCCAAGGAAAGCTCAGATCAGGTTCTTAGCTCTCAGATGAGTTTTCAGTTAAAGTATTGCAGGATCAGGACATTACTTAACGTGAAGAGTTGGACTGCTCAGTTTTAGCATGTGGCTGCTGTACCATTCTGTTAGAACTGTGCTCAGTATGACAAGCACACATCTTGACTAGCTCTCACTCACTGCAGATGCAGATTTTCGTCTGTTGTAGGCCCACGTGGTGCTCTCTCTTGCACTGCCCCAGTATTTTAATTGTTTGCATCAGAAATGAAGAATGGTGAGATAGAGGAAACATTTTTTGCCGGAGGAAAAAGTTCAGACTCATTTTAAAAGGACCAAGGAACTGGAATTAATAAAAGATTACTCTTCATGATATCAGTTGCAAACTCATCCCAATTAGGCTAGGGAAGGCATTCGCTTTTTTTGCCCCTCCCTAGCATTTGGGCTGTCCTGACCTTTTCCTGTATCATTTGGAAGCTAAAGGAAGATTAAGCACTGCTCTGGAAAATTTCAATTTGTCAAAAGCAACGCTGTGTTAGTACCAGGACAGGATTTTCATGGTATTGCCTGGCTTCTCCATGACTCTGCTCCTGTTCTCAGCCCCATCTATTTCCATATTACACTCTTGTTACCAGGGACTGGAATAGCCCAGGAATAAATTCGTCCTAGTATGGCTTTATTTCAAGGCACATTTCTCGCTTGCCCATATTGTCTTCATCTTCTGTTAACTATCACAAGATAAGATCAGGCAGCTTGACATTTTAATTGTGTTTTCCACACAATAGGTTGGGTCAACCTCTGTGGGATCCCCTTATGTAACTTACCCACCTAAGTATGTGGAAAAAAACCCAAATCTGTTGTCCTCGCTTGGATTGTAGTTTGAATTAGCTACCTTGGCGTGAGAGAAAACCTCGTTTCAAAGAGCTTTTTCCTCATCTGAAGTAGTTTGTGTTCCTGCACAGGTGTAATGAAAAGGAACATAAATATTTTTCTGTTGTTTGATGTTCCTCTTTTCACTTCTACACTCGAAAAGCAGGAAAAGAATGGAAAAGAGCTGTCCTGGCAAGTCTGAGTATGCTGATACCATACCTGCCACTTGAACATGCAAGGAGGCAGTGAGCCTTTCAAGATAAGGTGTTTACTTCCAATACAAAGGATCCTGTTTGATATTTTAAAAAAATCCACCTATTTTTGTCTGCATCATGCAAGAGCGCGCACCTCATGGAAAAATCAGTTGGAGGGTTTCTGTGCTACAAAACATGGGCACTTTTAAAATTATTGCACTTAGCTTAAGGCTGTTCTTCTCTGTGCCTAGTTAACCTGAATCTGTTAAAACTCCTTTACAGCTGAGAATTCAGCAGCACTGGCAGTTCTGATTGCACTAAATTGTTGCTGGGTATGCTTGTGCTGAGTGTGACTTCATATGAAACTAAAGCACCTAGCATGTAGCTCTTCCTAGTGGTTGTTTAGCCTGAATACAAATTAATAAGGATGTAATCCCTCATCTTTATGTTTAAAAAAAAAAAAGTCATTTTGTTATTTGGAGGGGCCAGAAAGTAAGTCATGTGGGATGAAGTGTAAGAAGCACTTTTGCCCACTGCACTGTTGGTTTGCTATTGAACAAAATCCTTTGCAGTTTTACCAGGGGGTGTTTGAACAAGCCCACCAAAATGTCTGCGCTCAGACCGGCCCTGCAGCACAGGAGCGGCAGCATGCACTGCCACCAGGGAGATGTTCCGAGGTATTTATACCGTGCTCATCGCTATGGTAACAGAAAGCCATATGAAATGTAGACATCACATACAGAAGTGCTCATGCTTTTCTGCCTCTCTCATGCTCGCTCTCTCCTTCCTCCCCACCATGGGGCTTTTATGGATGTTCATGCAGCGAGGAGGCCCAGGACCAGAGCATGACTTGCAATGGTTCCAAAGCTTTGGGATTTCTGGCCAAACCTCCCCAAGACCGTGCCCTCCAATGCTGTGTCCTCCAGTTCCTCAGCCACTGCTGCCAGTCATCCTGAGCCCCCTCGAGCTGGGGGATTTCCTTGTCCATCAGCAGTGCCTGAAGGGCGTAGCTGAAGGGACAGGCAACTGAGGCCTCACTGATGGCGGGACTCCGGCCTAGCCTGTGGCGAGTCTCCTGCCTCCCCGGGGGAGCAGGCCGCAGCAGCCATGGGCAAGGAGAGAATAGCAGAAAGGGAAAAATCATGCTTTTTTTTTTTTAACCTCCGTGTCATGAGACCTCATCTGCTGAAATCATGGTAAAGTACCTCGGAGGTTACTGAATGAAGCCAACATCAATAAAATGATCCTAATGCACTTTACAAGGAAATTAGCGTATTATTTCTGCTTCTGCCTATAAACAAGGTCCACCCTAAGAGCTGGGTAATTGTTAAGCTTTGGCTCTGTTAACACCTGTCTGTTTAAGTTGCAAAGCTGGATTTAACATGATGCTCCAAATTAATATGCTGATACTGGCTATTTTTCTAAAGAAAAAGGCTGACTCAAGGTCTACAGAAGGAAATATGTAAAAGAAGCACCATGCTTAGTTTTATGGTAGTTTGTTGCACCAGCCAAGAAAAATCCAGGACCAGGGTTGGGGCATCTTGGAGCAGCTAGAGTGTCTGCACAAGCAAAGCAAAGTGGTGTGCAGAGGTGTTACCTCTTGCTTCCTGGGGGCTTCTCCATGAAAACTGCTGCGATGGATTTCAAAGAAATACACCCCACAGTCCTTGACCTTGGAGGGTTTATGAATATCAGGGAAATTAAGGCAGGGCATTCTGAATAGGGGAACTGAGATGACTAAAGCCAATGGAAAGGTGCATTGTGGTTACAACATATTGTTTTTATGAGTTTATTAGTCTGTTGGTTTAAAAATGGCTGTATTGTTAACATAGTACTTCTTTTGCTGTAGCTACATGCTTAAGTAGGCATAATGCAACACCAGAAATTGCTACCTAGAGATCCAGTATTTTGTACACAGTATGATTTCTAATTGCTTGAATAATACTGCACAATGCAAGAACTTCTTACTCAGTGAGAGTTGTTTCTCAGTGCCTGAGATATAATAACCTCTTGGGAAGTTATGGAGCTGCAAACTATAATGATCTATATAGAACACTTTTGCTCAGTCTGTACTCTTAAAATGCTCTGCATTTAAAAAAAAAAAAAATGAATCAGGAGAAATTGGTAAAGTTGCAGCAGCTGAATGAGATGGCTCTTCAGAATTATATTTAGAACCCTTTTCAGACGCCCACAGTCCCTATATTAACATCAGTGATTCAGAAAAACAGCTAGCAGATTCCTGAGCTGAACTATTGTGCGTAATTTTTGCAGTCTACATTTAAAGCAACAAATTGTTTACGAGAATGAACTGAGCATTACAAGACACAATTTCAATAAAGCCATTTTATAGTGTAGTCTCTTGACATGGATAAGAGCTCTCCTAATGTTGCTATTTTTAATTTACCGGTTTAATTTATTCTATGCATCCATGCGTATAACAGATTTTCTTCTTAGAAAAATACGTAAAAATTCACTAAAAAAACCCACCGGAGTGAACCTACAAGTAGTAGCAAAGGCATATAGCCAATGCCTACAGCAAAAACCTGGAGGCTATTGTGCTTAAGCCTACCAAGACTTAAGCAAGTATTTGCCATCCAAACACAGAACCATCTTTCACGTTTTGAAAGATGTGTTCCACACTCGCTGAGCAGGACTTACTGGGCTGAATGTAGCCCAAACTCTGTTCATCACTCTCCCAACCCTCCACACGGGTGAGGAACCTCTAGAAACATTTTGGTTTGTCAGTCAAAGCACAACAGGCAAATGTTAGCTAATCTCTCTGGAGGGACATGGCTGTTCGCAGTTTTCATGTGTGTTGAACTGAGCTAAAGGGGCGGGGGTCTCTGAAACGATACCATCTGCTCCCAAGGCATGGAGCTACTGGACTGGGGAAGTACTTGAAGACCTCCATGCCAAGGCATCAGGACCTGGTAAGGGGCAGAGGCAATGCTCAGGACATGATCCAGAACAGGAACTGTGATGTTATTTAGAAAGTTGCAACTTTTCTATGTCAAGGCCTTCTTGTCTCTTGCCAAGCAGTGAGACAGGTCAGCAGAGTAAGGAGTCTCCTGCTGTAATACACAGCAAACCCTAAGGGACAAGAGTTCCATCAGGGCAAACCCATAGACCCAGTCCTTAGCGCCAGGAGAGAGATGCAACTGCTCTTTGCACATGGAAGCAAAGAGATTTTGTGACATTTCCCTTTCTTTCTTCCTCAGTCATGGCAGAGCAAGAGGTTGCTGCTTCAGCACAGGTGACGCTGAAGGTGGCTGCACACATTACGCAGGCATTTAAGTGGACTGGAAGCTAGGGCAGTTCCAAATGCAAGCAAATACATTTAGATTGTGCCCTGAATCAGTTTTATATTGGTGTACATTGATGAACCTAGGACTATTTCTTGATAAACTCTTGGTACTATTGACCTACCTGGGGAGGAGGGTGAGCCTGGGTTGTAAAGATCCCAGCAGGGTGATTGCTCAACCACTGCTGGCCCAGGCTGCCGAGCTGTTGTGCAAGAGCCATCGGCCCCAGCCACAGCAGCCTAGAGTAGGGCAGAAATTCCCCAGAGGGATGGTCCCTCACTCAAACAGAGCTCAAAAGCCATGAAAGAGAGGAACTACCTCTAACACAGAGATCCTCCTTCTCCACCAGAGATAAGCCGCTGGTGTGAGGGTACGAAAGACAGTAACTTTTCAAAGGAGAATCTGCGTATTCACACAGCATGGCAGGTGACATTCTGGAACACCCTTGCCCAGGAGAACATTTCGGTTTTGTTCCGGACTGTACTCCGGGCTCAGGATGAAGCATCACAGGTGGTGGCTGTGCGTGTCTTATAGGCATGTAAACAGACTGCAAGCTGAGTAACAAAGAATTAATATACACTCTAACGACTTTGTAGGCAATTAGGGCTACCTGGCTGGACTGAGGAATGGTGGCTATTTATTCCTTTCCTGACTCCTCAGCTCTAACAGCAGTGGAGGGATTTTCCAAAATGTCAGTCAATGTTTCACCCCCTGCTATCTGTGGTCTTTTTCTGGACCGAATAAATGGTGGGAAGGGTTCCACATTAACTCGCAAGATGGCACAGCACTGATTTCTGACCTGAAGCAGCAAATAGTTATTGTGAATATGTACCTTACTCTTGACTAGTTACTAATTACTAAATCCCCACCTGTGGAGAAGGTGGGAGATGATCAGTTTTATCCTATCACTGTCGCTCAGGGGATAAAAGGCCCTGGAGGTGGCACCAGGAAGAAACAAAGTGTCAGCCTTCAGGGAAAGCTGAGTTCAGAGAGAAGGTGATTCCCTAATAAATCTTTCACTGTCTGTCTCCGAGATTTTGTCAGCCTGCCAAAATCTGCTTATAACAGAGGCTTTCGCATGACTAGAAAATGCTTTTCTGTAGAACTCCATGTAGCCAGGAGCCAGGCAAACAAACAGTACTGCAATAGGCAGGATGTCCTGGCCAGCAAGGTTTGCTTTGTCCAGCCCACACAGCACACGCTGGAGGTGTCCCACATGTATGTCGATTGGTGGGAAGGGCTGCATTTCAATCAATGCTCCGGCTGCGTTAGCTGACGAGCGTGGAGCATTGTGCGTGGCTGTATAGTTACAGTGAAAGGCCTTATTGTAGTGCGTGCTGCTTGTGGCATAGAAAACTGTCGTGAGATTTGCTGGCTGAAGTCTGCAGTTAGCACTATCCCAGCACCGTGCTATTTGTGCAGAGATTGTGCTATGTCCCATTAAGGAGCTATTGGAAGACAACCCAAATGAAAGGTGGGTATGTTGGAGAGGAAAAAGAAAAGAAAACCAGTGTATGGATTGCAAAACTGAAGGTACACTGGAGATCTCGCCAGCTTTTAGCCTTCCCACAACCCACAGTTACATCTGCTGAGCATAGTTCTTATTTCTTCTGTCATACTTTCTTACCCAGCAATTCTGTATTTAATGGTAAGTGCTTGAAGAATACAAATTAGGACAAAAACCGAAAGCTGATAAAGCCCGATGTAGACCGTCTGGAGCATTACAGAAGAAAGCAGGGGATTAAACATAAAAGATTAAGACCTGAGTTGGACTAAAAGTGGTATAAACCTATGTCTGGACTACGAAAATATCTACAGTTACATTAGATCACATTTCAGATATTTGGAAGCAATACAAAGTTTCCTCTGTTAGTAAATTATTCCCTTAACTGTCCACTACTGAGTTTCTTTCATTTCCCCTCTGAAACATCTGGCAGTAGATGCTGCAGAAACCCACAGTCAGCAAGATACGCAAGCAGGGACCTAACTTTAGTTCATGAGTCATTGCAGCAGCTCCTGTGGGACAGTTCAGGTGGTTAAAGTTAAGCATGCACTTAAGCACTTTGCTGAACTGAAGCCAGAGGGAGGTTACTGGCTAGGTGGAGAACTGGTCTGCTGTCTAACAGCGCGTCCTTAACCGTTTATAAAAGGTATTCGTTAAAATCATCGTTAGAGGACACCTCTCTGCTGTGAGAGCAGTGATTCCTAAACTCTTTAAACAAGCGTACCGCTGCCAGCCCTCACAGCTGCCCCATTACCATCGCGCAGTTAACGGGAAACACTTCAATAGGATTCTGTGGAGCAGGGAGCGATGGCTTGTGACCCCAGCTCCAGCAGTGGGGCACCTGTTTTGTGACAAATTTTCAGTCTTTCAGTTAATAACAGCTCAGCTACTGGTCTACAACTGTGTTTCCAGGCAAAAATTTCATTCTATAAGTCATCATTCGTTTCAGAGGGGAAAGAGTAGTCATTGCCACTGAAGAAGCATGGAAACAGCATTTCCATTCTCCCATCCAAACAGTCACTGATCTTAAAAATCTTTATTTTTTTTTTAAATTGTAATTTATTCTGGCCATCGTGAGCGTGCTTTTTGCAGCCCAGGTCACCACAACTCCTGTGACTTATTCCGCTCAAGCTGCAGTCCTGCGTCTACAGCCCCGTGAGTGTTTGCTTTCACTCTAGCTTTACTGCTACAAACCCAAGCCCAGGTAACAAGTTTGCAGGTTAGATGGGCTCTGTCCTTCGCAGGAGGCATATCTGAGCAGTGCTCACACAGAACGCAAGACTTTTATTATCATGCCTATACAGGAGCTGTATGATGCTTCCAAATAACCCTTTTAATAAAATTAGGTAATTATTTGTAACTGAAGGAGTCCTTTCAAAACTCTTAAAGAGTATCTGTGTAACCAGTAATTCCTTTTTTTCTGAATTAAAAAACCCTGAAATTAAATTTCTGTCAAATGCAAAGCAATTTTCCCAAGCCCTGTTATCTATATAGTATTTCTCCTTCCACATTTTTCCCCAACCTGCCAAAATCATAAGACTGAAAATTATAGAGCCAGCAGCTTTGCTAGAAAATGTCAGGCAGCCACACATTTTTTGGAAGAACAGCAGAGTCTATTTTATGCTGGGCAGCATTGTTTAAAATTGAGTCTCTGAGGCCCCCAGTTTTTCACTTCCAAGTCAAGGCCAATGGAGAAATTCCACTTGCAAAGGGAAGATACAGAGCAACTGGAAAAGGGATTTAGAAAAGAATTGCCATCTCAGCAATCATTTTGAACATTGGTATCTTTTGACATTTTAATACCAGTGGCAATGATTCACCTAGAAGAGAGACTTAACTAGGATTTGTTTATATGTCTTTCAAGCACTGAGCATCAATCATCACTCTTTCATGTTTCTGTTTCTCCTCCACAGGAGAAGCTCTCAGGGTTTCTGTCTTCCCTTGAATCACCATGAGGCACAGACTTTATTATTTACTCCCCATTCAGCATTAGGCAAGCTTTTCTTTCCTTTGGCAGCTTGATTCTGTGACAGCTGAGCATGGCCTGTGCATGCCCATGGGCTCTAGGAACCAAGCTCATGCCTGGTGATGGGGCTCCGTGTCCACCTGCACCACTCAGAGGCTGAGGTCACGCACGCGAAGGCAGGCGGTAGCACAGTTGGTCTGAGGAAACATCTGTGAGTAAGAGGATAAGCAACAGCATCCGTGGAAGCTACAGGAGAAAGCTTTGAGTGGTCATCTTTAAGAGAAGTTAACTCGAAGGACTTCTCTTCCTACAGTGTATGAAAATGTTGCTTTGGCCAGATCCTAGGAATGGATGCAAGAAGGCACTGGCACATGCTAATGCTCTCGTTCTGCTAAGAAAATATCCTCACTAATTCACTTCAGGAGCTTTTCAGTGCAACGCCTCTTCTAGCCAAGGAGCCTTCTGCAGTCCTGCCACACGGTGACTCGCCGACCTTCCTTTGGAATTGCCACCTGCAAAACATGGGTGGCAGCCTGTGCTCACAGGCTGGGGAGGGGCCTGCCTTCATTGCAAGGCTGGCAGGAGGAAGGCAACTCACACCACAGGAGAGGAGCAGCATTGAAATAACAACACGGAAATGCCCCACTGCGGCACAGAGGCAGAGCAGTGGAGTCACAGAGAGAGGCCATTCTCTCCACCGGGTCATCACCTGCACCATTTAAATACACAAAGATAGTCACATAGACCTTGCAGGCATGCGTCCTGTTTATTTCAGCTGGAGGAAATTAGGTAGCGGAGAATACAAAAGGGTCAGGCAAAGGACCTGCCTCAAATTATGGCTTGTGCAGCTGTCCCTAGAGCAAGGCGAGGCTGCACAAAGAAGACCGTGGAGAAGAAGGAGCTAGTAGAAATTCTTCTACTTCTTCCTTCTAGGCTAGTAGAAATACTTCTTTCTGCTCCCTTTCTCCCAGTGTCTGTTTTCTCTTCACATATTTTCCCCCTGACTTTTGTGTCCTGCTTCCACTCCTTCAAAAAAGCTCTTGTCGCCCATCACCAACCTTGCCACTATTTCCTGCACGGCTGAGTAGAGAGCACAGCCTGAGCAGGAACACTGAGCATCTTGCAGCAGGGCCACAGACTGCCTGGAATGAACCTTTCACAGCCTTGATTTTCTTTTTTCTCCCCACACTGCCCCCAGCCAGGTGCTTCAGTCCAGCACAGACCGAATGTTTCCATGACACGGTCCCACGTGCTGCTGATGAGAGCTGTCAGTGAGTTTTTCTCCTAGCAAATGTCCAACAGGCGTACGTACTTCATAAAACTTCTTCTATGAAAGCATTTTCCTTTATATTATCCAAAGTGATTACTTAATAGTAGCCTAAGTTTTCTCCCGTTAAGTGTATACCCAAACTTAGGCATCTATCACATTTGTCCCAGATATAGACTCTGAGCAATCTGATGAATTGCTGGTCTCTAGAGACACGGCTTGTCACTCCAAACACTTGAAAATGCTTCTAGAAAGCAAAGACTTGTATCCAGACCAATCATTTATCTAATGTGAAATTTCCAGAGGATCACTTTCATTTAAAGTCAAAAAAAAAAACCCACAACCCTCTCAAAAAATTAATTTCCAATTGCTCTTTACTAAAGGAATGCAAGAGTGCTTGACACAGTAGTCATGCTAATGTGCTCTATAAGTCTGTCTGGAATGGGAAAGGAATATAAACAGATTATTTCATACAGTGTAGTTCTGTCTCTGACAGAGAGGAAGTGAAACTGTTCAACTGCACTATTTAACCCCTGGAGGATCAAATATGAGCAGCCCAGCTTAAAGGACAGCACCGTTTTGCATGTTTTCTCTTCCCAAGTAGAAGTAGAGGCAAAGTGAAAAAAGCTCTCAGAGTGTATGCCTACCTCTTTTCAAAAATGTCACAGGATGAGTGCATGGAGGTTTTTTTTTTGTTTTTTTTTTTTGAAACTAGCTAAGTATCATCATGCCACGGCCAGTTTTGTCCCCTCAGTTAAACAGAACTCCAGCTTAATCCCAATGTTAAGGAGGAATGTTTAAGAATAACAACTGACTCGTAAACGCGTTTTACACATACAAAATCACCTTGGACACAGTAAGAATAAATCTCATTTGAACATACAGCGTTCTATTTCATGAAATAACGCAAGGGAAGCTTAACAGTCTGCGATGAAGAGTGGCTCCTTAAATCAGCAGCCAAAACCTCTGCTGGAAGAAATAAAATGTGCAGACGTCAAGGTCAAGTACAACAGGTACCACGTCTTGTACCAGATGTACAAGAGACGTCTAGCTGGTGCTCTCTGTTGACAAAACATCCCTCCTGTGGGTATGTACAAACCGACAAACCTTCCTATATTACTGCTGCAGCAGAACCACCACAGCTTTTAGGAAATAAGCGCTGTCGATGGAAGTGCTATATTGCGAGTATCACTGTGTTTGCACAAGGGCTTTCTTCTGGCAGCAATGAGTATTTTGCTTCTTTATACCCCAGGGAGGCATAGGTGTGCTGGCAGCTTCACACAGCTGGCAACATGCTGTGATAGAGACCTGGGTGTCCCCACTGAACAGCGCACAGCTATTGCTGAGCAATTGCTGCCCTGAGTGCTTACACAGCCCTAAATGTCGATCCATGTTCAGAATGAAAATCGCGTAACATCTAACTGTGGCATTAAAGTGAGCCAAATAACACTCGTGTAAACAATAACCACCAAAAAAAAAAAAAGATTGTAAGACTCTAATGTCAAAACAAACCGAAACAAACTGCGTTACAGGTGTCAGGGCTGAGCTCTAAAGAAGCAGCTGTGCGGTCAGCATCACACTGCATAGAAATATCTGCGTCAGCCCAGAACAAAGCTGAATTTGTGGCAGTTTTTTTTCCTTCTTTCAAAAGCTTTTTGTTCTTTGTCCTTTGGAGAATGGAATGCAGTCCCTTCTTTCATCACTACCTTTCCCTCCAAGTCTGATGCAATTTTTTGCTGCTGCTTTATGATGAGAATGTGTTTATGATTCTGCAAACGTGCAGAAATATTTCCTCACATTTCCTCAGGTCCCAGGAGAGAAACGGTGGGATTCATCTGGCCAAGCGCGTGCTCCCACAAGCCACTGAAGGCTCTCTGGAGTGTCAGCTGGAAACAAACAGGCACACTTCTCTCATTTAAAAATAGACGCCTAGGGAGAATAAAGTCCCTTCAAAATTTTTGAGTATTTATCACCTTTGCATGTGTGTATCTACATCAGGATGGGATGAATTGTGTCCTGAAAGAGCTTGCTTCCCTCCAGTTGTCTCCAAAGGGAGTCTTGCCAGCTTGGTCAGGTGTAGCTGTCTACTCCATAGGGAGCTAAAGCTAGAAGAGGCCAGTCTCACCCCCAAATGTCCTCCTACCTCTGCCCCTTCTGTGACACTGCTGGGCAGGCTTGCACATTTAGCTTGTGCTCTGTGCTTCTGCCATTCCAGCTGAACACCCCTGACCGCACCCGGCAGGAACCCACCCGCAGGCTGGCCTACATGCAGAAGTTCAATCCCTTCAGGCCCACCTCTGCAGGTGATGGGACTCTCCCTGAAGGGAACCCTTCCTTTAAGGCTGCAGGTAACGCTGCCCTTGGATGAGAAGGCAACTGCCTCAGCAGCATGACAGTAGATCCGAGCAGCGGCAGATGGCCATGTTACTGCCCGCCTGTCAGACAAGGCTGGTAACCAATGCCCCCTGCACAGCCAGCCTCAGCGGTGGCATGGTGCAACTCCAGGTGTGGTCTGACATCACGGTGGAGCCTGTTGAACAGCTCAGGGCTGCTGCAGAGGCTGCCCCGCTCCCCTCAGCCATGCCCTGCTCCCGGCCCCACCCCTCCGCCTCCCCCTCCCTGCCCGGAGGGCTCCTGCAGCACTGCTGGCGGCCATCTGAAGGTCGCCCACCGGGAGGAGGGAGCCACTTCTGGCACTTCGGTTCCCTGGGGTGTCTCACCTTGGTGCCACAGGAGCTCTGATGGGAGGGTGGGAAGGCACCACTGAGGCCAGAGGGAAAGGGCTGAACTTTCAGGGAAGAGTTTTTTATGAAGGCACGACCAGCAGTGATCGCTAGGCAGTGCTTCTGCCAAACGGTGTCATGGTTTTCTGAGTGCCCTTAATACTAATTTACTGTTAGTCCATCATCTTCTCACTAACTGTTGCTTCATCGCCATTGCAAGAGCAGGAGCCTAGCTGAGTTAGGCCTGAATGCCACCCCAGGGACCTCAAATAAGGCTTCAATAGAAGGGCAGGTCACTGCTGCTGTTCCACTCATTTTCACAACCACCATGACTTCTCTGCCCTGATCAAATGAGCACTGACACAAAGCCAGCAACCGGGGTCTTTTTTTATTAAATTACTTGGATGGCCCGATTTCTCTTGTCCCTATCTAATAAAATCTGTCTGAAATGCTTCTAACCAAAGTTGCCATGGAAGTCGTTTGCCAACACTTGGCTCTCTGGCAGCCCTGAGGAAAAGAGCACATGGCCCCACGATGCTCCCAGGGGGCTGCTCTGTCTCTGCTCAGAGCACAGGGTGCTGGGGAGGCCCTCGCAAGGCTCCCCTCCCTCTGGAAGGAGATGGGATGAGGTGGATCCTGCTCTCATCCCAGGAGGATCTGCCCCTCAGACCCTGGTTGCTTGGTAGCAGCTGCCAGTTAACTCCACTCTGGAGCAACACATCCATGTCCTTCTCAGGAGCAGCCACCTTCCCCAGATCTTCCAGCTGCCCTGATTTTCCTGTACTACTTATTAATGTTTACAATTACGAATGAAGTGGACCTGCTAAGTTTTTCATGAAGGCACATTTTTAAACACTGTAATTGGATGAAGACTTCAGTATGCTACTGGTTTAATTACAGGAACATGTAAGCACAAATAAGCTTTTACTTTACTCCTTTCGTATAGGCCGCAGCAAGGTCTTTCTGCTCATTTGTTATCGCTGAGTATTTGATCCCAGCTGTGGGTCAAACTCCAGTGACCAGCACTCCTACGCGGCATCCCAGGCAGTGTGAGTCAGCCTCGGACACACGCAGCTCCCAGGGTGAGATGCCACCAGACACACACAGTCTATGTGACAAATATCAGTGATTGCGAAGAAGTCCTTATGAGGAGGTGTTACTTGCAATAAAAGGTTGAGCTGAAGGGGGTACTGTTTGGCAAAGTCATCACAGACTTTGTCTGTGGTTGTCCTGCTCTCCCCTTGCCTTCAACCATCACACCCAGCCTTGCTGCTTCTGCCAGCACAGCTGGGTCTGGGTTCACAAGGCAAAATAGCATCAGGAGACTGACCTGGTTGAAAGCAGCCTGTTTCCTCTCCCTTTCCCTCTCCCTCTTCTCCCTCTCCTCTTCCCTTTTCAGTTTATTTACATATTGGTTTTCAGCTGTACCACTTCCTCAAGCAACTGCACAAATATTTACAATGAAGAAATAGGGAGCCCAGGGACAAGGAGCTGGGGGTGAGCAGAACTCCTTTGTGTGATAGCAGTGTCACATCTGTCTGCTTCAAACGCTGAGCAGATCGCATCCTAAGGAGAAAGGTGAGAATGACTGCCAGCAGAAGTTTAGATGTGGTTATTGTGAGTCCTGTAAAGAAAAAATTGGTAAATGTTAATTATTTCTGCACTGTAGCTCTAGAAAGGGCAATGTATTTAAACAGCATTAGAAAATGCAGTCTGTCTACCAGCTTCAAACTGTCCCAGTTGGCAAGCCTCCTAATTTGGGGCAGGCTGAGATGTCATGCTGCAAAGGAGGTTTAAGCAGTAAGCAAAACACATTGGGACCTCAGTTTCATTTCTGCTTTGTCTTGCCGCTCAGTCATTTTCTAGTTTTACAGTCTTTGAACTTTACACAAGCACACACAGCGCTCAATTTCAGGACTGGCTGGTAGGCAGGATGTGCTGCAACTGCCAGAAGAGATTAATTGCAAGAGAAGTGTAAATGAACACCAGTGGCTGCGTGCACACATACACACACACTTATCAATTTAACTACTTCAATTTAGAAGAGATTGAAATAAATTGGTACAATCTTCTTTTTGGACAGGATTAGGTTCCACATGCCTTGGGCTTGTCAGGTAGAAAAGCAGAGAGTGTTTGATCTGCACCATCACCAAGAAGGGGAAACTACGGCTGTGACTATACACGTTATAAGACATAGTTACATCAAAATGGGCATAAAAATAGCTATGAGCTGCCCATATTTTTGAAGAAATTACCTCCACATAAATTGTACTAAATTTAGTTGTAGCTAATGGCCTTTTTCTAGTAGCAAAGTAACCATTTTGTTCTACTGTGGGACGTTTTGCTTATTCTATCTGGGATGTGCCTGCGCTGATGTCCTAGCTCTACTCAAGCCAGCAAAAATCTGTCTGTGATGTCAGGATGACTCGGGGTTCACAGAAAGTGGTTTACCACAATGCAAAAATAATTTAATAAATGGAGCTCTACAGTCATTGAATTCTGACTATTATGTAATTCCTAAGATTTCATGCACATCTGTATTACGTGTACTCAGCATACAGTGCCAAGGTACAAGCAGAAATTTATTACTGTTCCTGAGAAAAGAACACGCCTTGTCTAAATTGAAGCACAGCCTGGGTTGAAAGGACCTAAAAGCCCCCCCAGCCCCACTCCCTGCCATGGGCAGCGCCACCCATTGGGTCAGGCTGCCCAGGGCCCATCCAACCTGGCCTTGGCACCTCCAGCGATGGGGCACCCACAGCTCTCTGGGCAGCTGGGCCAGGGCCTCACCGCCCTCTGGGTAAAGAATTTCTGCCTAACATCAAACTTCAGTCTCCCCTCTTTTAGTTTAAAGCCATTCTCCCTTGTCCTATCACTATACTCCCTTATGGAGAGCCCTTCCCCATCTTTCCTACAGGAAAATACCGGAAGGCCACAGTGATGTCTCTCCGCAGCCTTCTCTTCTCCAGGCTGAACAAGCCCAGCTCCCTCAGCCTCTCCTTGCAGGAGAGGTGCTCCAGCCCTCTGACCATCTGTGAGCATCTGTGAACATACCTAAATACAATTCATCTTAGACTCAGTATTGAAACATGGGGTTTCTGCTCATGGATATACCAGAAATTACTCCAGCTCCATTTTCAGATATTATTATTAATAATAAATTGTAATGAGTTATATATAACGCTATACTGTATAGTATCACACAGTGTATTTATTAGTATGTGGTATATAATAGTTAACGATAATATTTTTAATGTGATGCATAATGTATAATATACAGTAATGACATGTTTCTGTCTTCGAAGGGGAAAATGTAGTAAGAACTAGAGTGAGGGGCACGTGTCCAAACATAGGTGGAAGCATCCATGCCTGCTTCAGGGACAGGCCCTTTGGCTGAGGCACTGCAGAGATGGCTGTCGTGGGAGTTATTCCTCTCAGCCTACCGCAGCCCGGATGAACTTACTTCTCCACATTTTACACTCCCAAGTGTCCAAAAGGACATCACCTGATGTTTTATTTGCTTAGTCAATTTGAGCAGAGATCAGACATCGATCTTTCCAAGAAGAGAGAAAGCTGCGGTTTTGTCAAGTGTGACTGAATAGGAAGTTACGATGGCAACAGCTGCTCAGCCTGACCTCTCCTATAAGTGCTGCCACGGGCGTTCATGAACACATTTAGTAAGAAAGGGGAAAACGGCGCTTGTTAAATTGATTTATCTGTGTTAGCTATGCCGTGTGAAAGTGCTGGCAGTCAGATCACCTCTCTTAGAGAGCCTGCATCCCCTGCAGCGCCGAGCCCAAATCACAGGCTTAATCTGGGAGTCCCTGAGGAAAAGTGGGGAAGTTCCAAAAACACTGACAGCTGGCGGAGGGGAAGTTTCAACAAACTGTGCTTCCCCAGCACTCAGTCCTAGTGCCTGGGAAATGCTTGCAGACAAGCAGCAAAGCGGATTTTTCACGGGGTTAGTTTATGTCACTTGGAGGATTCATGTGAATGCCACTGCTGGGTTTTGCTTTCATTTTCAGCATTGCTGAGTTTTATGACATAATCGCTTCAAACCTTTCATTTTAAATTCAGTTGCAGGTCTGGCAACAGAAGATGGTTTCTATCGCTGTGTTTATAGCCAGTAAGAGGCAAGGTTACTCCTGAGCTGTGTAACAGATAGGACATTTTATACACCCTGTTTTCCTTCTCACAACATTTAGTTCCTCAGACTGTGAGTGCATCGCTTATCTGGAGAGGACTTTCATTTCCCTCTGATGTACAGTACCTCAAGAATGATTAGACTTCAGGCTCACTTTGCAAAATGCAATTTCTGCTTCATCCAGCAGCTCCCAGTGGCCACCAATGGGGCTGTGCACCGTGGCACCAGTGCTGGCAGAGAAGCAAGGCTGCGAGGACATCCGTGCACGTCCCAAAGCATGCAACACTTCCTCCTCCTTGCTGTTCCGAAGGACGTGGCAGGAAACACGGGGCTCGGCACTACCCTCTTTGGAGGAGCAAGCAGGACTACAGCCGCTCCCCGCCATCTCTCTGGGAAACACGCAGTGCAGAGCAGCTCTGGCCATCACCGCTCCTCTCCATAAATGCTGCCTAAAAACAGAGCCAAATGTGATGGTTGAAGACACAGCCTTGCGGTAAACAAGGAAATGGAGCACATAGCTGCACAAAGATTTGTTTATTTTTCTGTCAGGGTATGTAAACTGTTAAAATGTATCGACTGTAGTTTATTATTTCTGAGCCAATTCCCAACAAGTTTAAGAAAACCTTCTGCTGCTAGGCTGCTCCAGCTTGCTGCAGATCTCAAAGGCTACTTGCAGATTTACAAGCTTTTCTGCAGTAGGCATTCTGATTCATTTAGCATACAAGGTAAAAGTTTTGTAGTTATATGCCAAGTAGTGTAAACATTTATATTATGATTGCCTGAAATTGTCCATTAAAGCCTGGTTTTCAATTGCCTATGGCTTGGGTAAACATTTGCCAGTTTTTATATCAGATTAAGAGTAGGAGTCCATTTTCAAGGCCAAAAAAAAACCACCCAAACAGCTCAGCCATTTAAAAATAGAGAAACGCTGCCAGTCTAGCTCCTATTAACCATATTCCTCTTGAAGTGTATGTTGCTTAAGCACTTCTATAGATAACTGGGCATCAGCAACTGTAGACTTATTTTATCTTGTGCTGTCTGTAAGAAAGCCCATTCACAGATGGGACAGACTCGTAAGTCTTCAATAACTCTTCTCCAGGTGCATGTTGGACTTGCTGAGAGCCACACGGAACATAGCACGTTGGACCTGCCACTGAGAGTTGAGACCCTCAGGCAGGATGTACGCTCAGCCTTACCTCAAGCACTGTGTGCAGGTTTGGGCACCACAATGAAAGAAGGACATAAAACTACCAGAGAGTGTCCAAAGAAGGGCTACACAGATGGTGAAGGGTCTAGGGGGCAAAGTGAATGAGGGGTGGCTGAGGTCCCGTGGTTTCCTCAGCCCAGAGCAGAGGAGGCTGAGGGGAGGCCTCATGGCGGCCTACAGCTTCCTCACAAGGGGAGAGGAGGGGCAGCGCTGATAAGTGAAAATTGATGCTTATCCAGGCTTGCATGGCCAAGTGCAACCATTCTGACATTTCCAAACCCTTGAGCATCTGAATTTGAAACCTAAATGATTCTGAAGCTCAGCTTGCAGCGTAGACACAATGTGATGTGTTTGCAGACATGCCCATAGTTGTTTGCCATCAATACCTAGAGCTTTTCTGTGACATCTTGGAGAAGGGCTGACCAGGAGCACCTAGCAGGGCAGATTCTTGAGGGCCCTGCAGTGAGAGATCTAGAAAGCCTAATGATCAACCTCTCTTCTTTTCCAGTTTTCTCTGGATGCTCTCAGCTGTGTCCTTCTCAGCTGCTGTATGGGAGAGGGCAACCATGCCTGCAGGAGTGGCAGGAGGGGTGAAACAGATGTGTGAGACAGTTGACCCCAGCTATCAAAAAAAGCTGCTTGTTTAGAGATGACAAGAGGCTGAACTTGCAGGCTTGCTTTGACGACAGCTATATACTCACTGTGACCTGCCTTCCCACTCATCCACTACACGCTGAGAAAACAGCATATCCCAAGTAAGAAGACTCACGTGCAGCTGAACCTTCTCTTACACAGCTCTCCATGTCACCTGCACACTTCCGCTAAGCCGGCACCTCCTGGGAGCTGGGATACTTTATTTTACCATCTGTGGTCTTTTGGTTGCTGTTCCACTGTTCCCCATGGGTCACCTGTCAAGCTCTGTCAAGCTAAGGAAGGTCCCTGACATGCAGATATCTGGTCAGAAGAGCATGCAGAGATTCTCAAAAGTGTATGGATGAAAGGCTCCAGGAACCTCCATTTTTTGCCACACCACCACAACAGTTCAGCGCTATTGTGCCATTTCTAGCACCCCTGGCTACGGATAGGAGTAACTCTCAGTGCCGAGGGCAGATCAAACACGCTAACCAGCAAGTCTGTAAGGTGGAAGCCATCCACTGGGCTGCCCTCCTTCTCTGACACCAAAGCACTGCAGACAACCCAAAAAAGATATAAAGAGGACAAAACCAAGCAATGGAGACTTGATCAATGAGGATTCAGCAATGTTTATGTGGAAAGATTGTAAAAGGTCATGTGAACCTTTAGACACAAGCAAAGTCTCACTCACACAAAGTTTTTTTTATGGACCCTGCATCCTGTGTCATTCTGCCCTGCCTCCTCTCAGCAAGTCTGACATCCCTGGCATGTCTTCCTTGCCTCATATAGTATCTTTGGCTTCCTCACCGCTGCTTCCCTTATGGATACCTCCTGGTAGCCCAGACTCTTCCATAAAGGACGGGTTTATCCCCTATGCTCCATCGTCCTCTTGGTGTCATCTCATTTCTCCAGCATTCCTGCTGTTTCCCCTCCCAGTCTGGGAAGATGACGCATGCATGTTTGTCATGCAGCAGGAATGTCAGCCAGTCCGTGAAGGTAGCCGGGAGGGCAAACTTGGTGTTTTCTCCCCTGCAACCGACTGACCCTTCCCCTCACTGATTTGTCATGCTTTCTTCTGGCTCTGAAAAGTCCCATTGGAGTATTGGAGTGGCATTGCACAGCAGTCTGAGATGCCTCTTCCTCTCCTTGCAGAATCTTCTTTTTGTCTTTAGTGGCATGCCTGGAAAATGATCCAGGAAAATAAGACTAAAATTAAAGCCTTTCTAGGTACTGTCCAAGCCGTGATATGGGCAGCTAACTTTGCTGTACACTTAAAGAGAAATCATGGTACAGATTGCATGATGTTTACAGATTATTTTTTTTTTACTAAATTTACACCTACAGTTTTTGCACAGCTAGTCTCAGAAACAACAAGCACAGGCATACTGAAAATAAACTGAAAATGCACAAGGATGGAAAGGGTTTTGTTGCTGTGTTAAGGACTGTGTGAAAGAGGAGAGGCAACGAATGCACCGTCTTTCAATGCCTGGGCAGGACAAGAGCTGTGAAGGGGCCTACGCATGCTCAGTGCAACAGAAGAGAAAGTGAGAGGGCTGCAGATGACATGCTCCCTGGCACACAAAAGAGGAACAGAGACTGTGCAGCAGGGCAGGGAGAAGGAAACACAGAGATGAGCAGAGAGTCCCTGGAACAGAGGAGGAGGGGAGAGGAGTGAGGCTGGGAACTCAGAGAATCTCCCATGCAGCCACCCTGGTCACAGCTTTCCCTCTCTTCTCCCTAGGGTGGACAGCAGGAAGCCGGGTTATACTCCTACAACTTCTAGCTGCACACACATGTATCAGAGGGAGATGGCTGCTAGATCAGGCAGAGAACATGGGACCATGTAGCATGGATAAATGGGAATTTTGCTCAGTTCCAACTGCTGGGACAAAAAAAACGAGGTATGGGCATGTCATGTGGTTAGATGCACTCCTGACTGTATATCATATGTGTGTTTTAAATGCCTCACTCCTAGGAATGCAGCATTCCTAAAGCATGCTATAACACAGGAGTCAGAGCAGCCATTATCTCTTGTCCTTTCAAAAGGCAGAGCAAAGTCCCTCCCTTGGTAAGAGGGGCCAAGAGCACATGAAAAACTAATGGTCCAGGGTAGCTGGAGGGCAGAAAGGGGAAGTAGGGAGAGGAAAGGGACTCCCCCCTCCTAGTGTACCACATGTGGCGGAGGTGCAAGGGACGGGGCAGGGGCGAGAAAGGGAGATAAAGTCATGATGAATGGCACAGGAGATGCAATTGTGCCGTTAAAGGTCAGAGAAGAAAAGTGCAAGTGCAAAAAGAAGCCAGCAGAACTGGAGGTGGGGGAAAACATGCAAGGAGAATTGTGTGGTGGAAAACCTCGGAATGGAAAGTGGTGTTGCAGTTCACAGCTCTACACCTCGACAAGTTTGATTTCCAGCTCCGTGGCTTGCACTTGAATCCAGTGGTTGAAACATGCTGAGGAGTACAAACCTTGCCTTCCAAGTTCTCCCAAGTAGTGATTATTTCTTCTGGGTAATAAAGAAGTTCAGAAGTTGATACTGCTCATGCTGAGGAATTTGGCACTGGCAGTAATTGTTATCATGTGCATTTACAAAGGTCCCCATCACCAACAGTATGTGAGCACACAAGGAAGTTGACCAAGTCAGGGCAGCCAGGTGCAAACCCGCCTGCAGCATGCCATGTGCATTGCTAACAGCTCTGCAGCTCATGTGAGACAGCCCCTGCCCATACTGCTCTAAGTTATAGGCTGAAAAGAAAGCTTCCAACACACACATTTAATTCACACTCACAATGGGAGATTATGACTTTAAAATATTTGTGAAGAATTATCCACAGCTATGCCAGAATTTTTTTGTACATCAAAGGCATTTATAACGTGGAGGAGGCTGCCTGGGAAAGCTGCTTCTTAGATTGCAAATACTGTGGTATCATGGCAGCTTTTCACTGAGAGTTGTAGCATGGGTGTTCACACTTTTATTACAAATCCTCTTTCGGCTGCCGAAGGAGCTAAACCAATTCTTAGGCTCTTTTGATTTCTCCCCTCTCCCTGTGGGAGGCTGGAGGCCAGCTATTCTTTCCGCTTGAAGAGTAGGTACCTAGAATTTCTGACAAGTTCAGTTCTTTGTAAGCAGACAAAAGAAGATTAAAAGCAAACACACTTGTTAGGGGTTACTTCACTAAATACAGAAATTAAGAAAAGTTGGTTCTTAATTTGTCACCCTATTTCCCACATATGTTAAACTGTTATTCTTGAAGGAAAGAGCTTCTTCTTCAGCAAAAAAAATCACATTTACATTGGTCATTATAGAGAATGTAAAATATCAGGGATGGAGTTATTGCAACAAAACCAAATAATGTGTTTAAGTGCCCATTTACCAGAATTTAAAATATTCACTCATTTTATGTATCAGTGGATGAGAAGTAATTCCTCTAAAACTAAATCTATAGCAGTATTTTCCTGCTTTTGTGCAGTGTTCTCAGCTGTGCTCTGGGTTTGGTTAATAAATGTAATGGGCAGCGTGATTCTAACCGAGAATCCAAACCTTTGTCCACAAGACTGTAGCCAGAGAAGTCACACCTGCAGGCAATGACAGAGTAGAAGAGTTGGAAAGGCATCCTAAGGAGCCCCTAGCTTAACTGTCAATGCTTCAGTGCAAGCTTCCTAAAAACCTCCAAAACATCCAGCCTCCCCACAGAATTAAAAAAATATATATTAGAAAAGCAGCAGAGAACAATCGTTCTCCATCCTTAACATGAGCACTATTAAACATTTAAATTTCCCTTTTAAATACATCTGATACTGTTTTTTTTTTTAGCCAGAGTGCGTTTCCTAATTTTACCTCAGGACACAGTTACCTAAATCAATATTTACTGCAGTGATTCAGTACAAGCACTAAATAAGACATCTCTCTAGAATCACAGCATGTTAATATTTTACTTTAAAAGACATAAATTGTAAGTATTGGGATAGAAGATATATAACCCTGAAGTTGTCTGCTCTCATTTATGCACGCTGGACAAAGGTCATTACCATAAATGAGCTCCTGTAAAGCAACACCACCGCCTTATTTTTATCGCTCCTTTAAATCACAATAGATTAGAACAGTGTAGAAATCTTTCACCACTTGTCATCCAACAATGAAAAAGAGGAAAAATACCACCAACAGTATCCACATGATATATTCCTTATGCCACCAGCTCTCCGTTATCTAGGACAACCTGGGCCTGAGATACACCACGAATGTGAAAACCCAGTAGCTGTGCTGCTGCAGACCCAAGAGTCACTCCGGCATCTCTGCACGGCATTCCAGTTTCTGCAAGAGCTCGTTAGCCAGCTCCTCACAGATAAGATAGAGAAATATGACCATACCAGTGACACAGTGTGCTCACAGCCTGAGTAATCTTCCCACAGGCTACATACACAGTGTGGATGGTCTTAGCAGTGAGACTCTCAGAAACTTGAATCTGAAGTCTTAGGCAATGCTCTTGAGAAGGCATCCTCCTTGTCAACATGGGAAAAAGAAGTGAAGCCCAGGTTGGTGGTTTGTTTGGTTTTTTTTGCTGCTTTTCCCAACATTACATTTTAATCTAGGGATGAGAACCAGCAGCAAACACACAGCCGCTAATCTGGAGGCAATTAATGAATCCAGGGTGGGATTTTCCTTGTTTTAGCCATTGCTTAATTTTGATTTTCACAACCCGTTCATTGTACATTCCTTCTTTGAGGACCATTTAAATTATTGTTTATGTTGAAAGGTATTCCTAATGTGGCATAAAACATTGAACTTGTTTATATTTTAAGTACTACAAATCTCCTTTCCAAACCAGACCCCATCTGATAAGACACCTCCTTAGATCTTTCCAATGCACATCCAGTTCCCAATCACAACCATCAGGGATTGTTTGTTCTACCCCAGCACACAGAGGCAATGAGCATTTGTCTCCGTGCTTTAGTGTGTAATTTGTACCATAAGCAGGGGAACTCTGGTGATTTGATTTCCTGTCAGTCTTTGTCCTTCATCTTGAGATCCTCGCTCTTGCAAAGACAGCCTTGGACACGTTGTTGTCTAGGCCACTTGTCCCCTCCTTTAGGCAACCCCAGGGAGTGCCATCAGGGCAGAATGCCTGGAGGTGGCCCATGCCATCAGCCTGCCCTTAGGGAAGACCCTCTCCAGCACGGCCACCTCCTCACCACACCTCAGTCAGCCCTCACCTCCTGTAGGCCCCTGTAGGCCCCCTCATGTGTGATGGTGTTTTCAGTTCAAAATGTACAAAATAGCAAGATGGTTGCCTTGAAAACCCTGAGCAACGCTTTCGTAAAGCTACCCCATGAGCACATGCTGGGTGAGGCTGGCTTGGAGGGAGCTGCAGGACTACGTGGGGCTGCAGAGATGCAGTTGTAACAACCTGCTCCTGAAATAAGCTGAGCTACTCACAGGTTTTGCTAGGAGGGAGCTTGTTGGTTCACCTCAGAAAGAGAACATCAGAGAGGACTGATGTACTGAACCACAACCAGCCATCGTCTGTGCCAAGCATGACAACCTGCTGCCCATTCCCAGCAGGGCCCTGAGCTGGGACCCTCTCTTTCGCCCAGCCACCATTCATGGTACCTGCAGGAACAAGATAGCTTTGTGACCGCTTTGGTCACAGGTTTTTGGTGGATTTCAAACATGCCTCAGGGAAGTGGGGACTAACAGTGAGGGACTAACATGTCTGAGATCCTTACAAATTAAAAAAAAAAAAAAAAAAGAGCCAAAAAAGTGGAAATTAACTTTGTCATTCTAATGTCCTAGCCACAAAAAATAGAAAACCCAATGGTCTGGGAGTGCCCCTTCTCACAAAATAAAACATCTTAATGATAATTTTAATAACTTGGGGTTTCCTTTCTTTTAGCATCTCCTATGTTAGTGAGAGTTGAGGAGGTTTTAGAACATTACTCCTTTTTTGTGTGATTGTTTGTTATTCAGATCCTTCCTGGTAACCTGCATTTTGAGGTTTTATTTTTTAAAGCTTCAGAATGCAGCTTTGTCATCTATAAGTTCATCGCATTAATGTTTCCATTAATAAAAAGGCAAAACCTGATGCATTTCCTTTTGTGTTTTGGAGTGAATCCTCAAGAACAGAAAACCTTCTTGCTGGTTGCATTAGCAATATTTACCCTTCGCATTTGTCATTTACTATAAACTTTTCTCCTTTCTCTTCTCTCATTTCTTATTAGAAATGCACGCTTTCAATGTTAGATACTGCTTCCCATCATTGAGTGTTATCACTGGCAAAAATGCAGCAGGAGTGAAGCTCATGCAATTCTACTATCTTGGAGTCAAATTTAGGGTTTTTAAATCAAACACTCTGTCTTTCATCCTTATGCAGAAATAGCACTTTAAAATAATGGGCATTATTTTGAAGAGGCTCTCGAGCATTATGCGAGGATTTCCCTTTGATTATACTCTTTTGACTGTCACATACCATTCTGTCTTGGAATCTCTGCAAAAAAAAAAAAAATCATTAAGTACTTGCACCCTGTACAGGAGACGATTTCACTCAGAGAGAAGTCTTCACAAAGATATCCATTCTGGTCTTCAAATCGTTCTCCAGCCCCTCCAAGTACGGGATAGAAGCAAACTCTTTGCAGCCTGCGGTATACCAAGTAGATCTAGACTGCATCTCATCAAAGAATGTAAAACTCAACAACTTGTGTCCATCACAACTGCAGAGGAAATACCATCTCCAGCAGAGTCACCACTGTCCCTGGATCCTGTCCCTATGTGTCCAGAAGTGTAATATACTTCACAGTCTACCCAGTGAATGACAGCAAGTGAAGTACAACACAAAGACATATGTATTTTGTATAATACAAGGACAATCTGCAGTCTCTAAATGTGTTCCGGTCTAACTCCAAGAGAGTTACAACAGTAATCCTCAATTTTTGAGCTACCATTTTTGTCATTAACTGGGAGATTATAAGGTTAGAAAACAAAATTCCTTCCAGAAATAGTTTAAGAGAACTTCCTTTTCTTTTTTCTTTCTTTTTTCTTTTTTTTTTTTTCCAATTTGCAATGGATTTGAGTTAATTAGGTACTTTTCCCAGATAATAAGATTTGTTAATGTGACTTAAAATACTTGATACTGAATTTTACCATTGAGGACAAATAGCTTTCAAGCCTTCAACCTGCCATTAAAAGTAAGTGAATAAAAAAGTATCAGCCACATGTGGAGGAAAATAAAAAGTAAAATCTTGATGATTTCTTCACAAGTATGGGACTGAGCTGTGTGTCATGTACTAATTCTTGTAAGCACCATTGGCATCCAAATTTAGCACCCTTAAGGCAACTTGAAGATGCTACACCTGAAAAACGTTTGCAATGTCCCTGGGTCCAGTCTACATTTCGCAAATTTATTTTAAAACAATTATTTAAAAAATAAACTTATAGGTAGCTCCCAAGAACGACTCGGACCCCAAATTTTCAAAGTACACATAAACAACAGTCATTATGCAATTTCTACTCTCCGATACAACAAATTAAGCCTTCGAAGCAGTAAAACAAGGAGTAATGCTTGACTGAAGTGAAACAGTGGGTATCTTCATGTGCAGGGCAGGTACTCACTGAGAAGATCAGCCATTTCCTGAACAGCAGACTAAGATTCAAATCATACAAATGTCCACAAACACTAAGTGAAGGGATGAAGGGCATAAACGTCTGTATCAAACAGCTGTTTGCTATTAGGATGAGTGTTCTCAAGCACTGCGTAGGTAATATTTGGACAGCGTGTCCCATTGTTTAGGCTAAGTTACAGAAACTGTTCTCTGGAAATAATTGTTTCTGCTCAGACTCCCACTATCACATCTATTTTCTCACCCTATCTTTCCCTCCCAATAGCTGCGGTGGCACCTCATCTATGTCTGGTACAACAGATACGTGGTTGTCACCAATGCCACTACATGAATTACTCATTATATCTGCTCTCTGAATACTTCAGAAGCTCTGGACAGTGCATTTCTCTTCTTCCGGACTGAGCAGTTTGTCATACGCTTGCTGCCTGCTTGCTGACTAAGGGAAATGTGAATTCCAGGCTTCCTCCAGCCCCAACCACAGGCACTTGCTTGCTAGCATGCTCCTTACAGCTACAAAACTCAGTTCTGTCCAGGCATCTGACTTTCTGAGGACCCAGATTTCATGCTACCAAATGATCACAGCCCCAAAGCTACGTTTACACTCTCCCCACAGTAGTGAAGAAGAGCAATGGAGTGAGATGGGTCATGCTCAGGGGATGTCCATCTTCCCCATGGATAAACTGTTGTTCAGCACATTACGAGCCTAATTCTCCTTTGAAATAGGGAGAGACTTACGATGGGTTTAGCCTACTATGTAGGGGTTAGCTCTGTGCGAAACAGCAGCCAGCTGCAGTCTTTCAGCCATATGTTTTTCATACTTCTAACATTCCTTGAAGTAAGGTTCAAGGAAATCTTTGAAGTCTGCTAATGCTCGGTGATATGAATACTACTAATGGCATTAACCTATGCACGTCAGTCAGGCTCTTCACCTGAAAATAGCAAGAAATTAGTATTTTGTATTGTTGTACAGTCACAAATTAAAATCCCTAAGAACTGCTGGCTCTTCATGGTTCATCTACTAGAAGTGTTATTTAATGGACAAAAAATCACAAAACATGAATGATTTAAGATTTTTCTGTCATTTCAGAAAATAAAGAAGTAACTACTTCATCTCCAAGAAGTTAAAAAATACTTTATTGTTGGTTTTGTTTTTTGTTTGGTTTTGGTTGCTCTATTAAAGATTTTCAAGAAAAAAAAAAGCAGAATTACCCCTAAAGATGCCGTATTACACGCGCATGTAAAAGTACAAACACATGAAAAGGCAAACAAGTAAAAAGAGTTGGAAATCTGACCCTCATTTTAACTTAGGAAATAACCAGTAGTAAGTTTAAAAGCAGAACTCCAGTAGTTAAGATTTCCAATAGAACAGCAACTTGTTGGTATCAGATTTGTCCATTTGGTCTCAATTTGTAACTGAGAGCAGTGCAAAAGACAGAAGTAGTGACAAATCAATTGGACTTTTACAGCGTGCCATGCTTGATATACACAAAGGCAACACGCAGAAATAAACTTACAGCATAAACGTTGGGCTTCTCCTTGAGGTTATTTCGATATATCAACACCTTGTATTCTATTTACCTTCCCAAAATTAAAGGTTAAAAAAATAAATGGAAAAGAATTAGTGCCCTGAGAAAAAGCAGATTGCCTGTGGATGATAAAGGATCTGCTTACACTTTGTTTCAATAGACCAACTGATACACCTAGTAAAAACAGACAAGCTTTGATGCATACAAGCCCGTTTTCAGATCTAATAAAAGACACTATCTCTCCTTACAAGTTTTGGCTTGCTCGTAGGCTTATACCATTCTGGCTGCAAGGGCAGTGTTATTGCTCAAACAACACTACCGCTGCCACTAACCTCCCAGGCTGAAAAACACTACCACTACAGAAGTAAAAAGAAGAAAACCCAACCCTTAATTCCAAGAAAGGAAAGGATAACTGACTTTACAAAATTACAAACTTCCTTCATGTATGTATGTTAGGATGTAAGCTTATCTGACAAGCTATTTTATAAAGCTTGGATAAAACTATTGACAAGAGATGTGAAATGGAGCCGTGCTTTGGTTCAAGTAATGTTAGTGTATTTGTTTCAAATTTTGTGGTTTACTCTTGAATAATCTTTCTCTATTCTGTCTTTCTCTCTGACAAAGATCACACCTCTGCCTTGTTTTTCCCTTCCAAGCCTGCAGTAGTAGCCTTTCTCCTATCAGACGAGCCTGTTTTGAAACTTTTAATGGTTTCTTAATGACACTGCCTTCACAGGATCCTGTTGTCTCTCTGTCCTCCTGCCTATTAGTTTCCCTTCAGCCTTTCAGTCAATTTCAATAAACTCTGAATGAGGGACAAGGGCTTTCAAAGAGAAGTTAAATCCTACAAATTTTAGGAAGACTGTTAACAAGGGGAGAGAGAAACACAAAAGAAGCACACACTGTTGGAAAGGCAAGTAGGATTTCGTTACTATGTACCCTGCTTGCTATGAGACAATTAAGGTCCCGGCTAGCTCAGTGTATTTAACATAAAGCTGGCACTTCAGCATGGCAGGGATGTAATTCAAAGCTGGAAGGAGCTCAGGGCTGGAAGGCTGTAAGACGCTCATGAAGGAAAACAAGCTTCTCTAGTTCTTCTGCTCACATGGCAACCCTTGTGGGCAGAAACCCCAGGCAAGGGAAAACGAGCGTGATGTAATCTGCCAGGGATGTCATTTCATGAACAGCAGCCCCCCTTAAGTTCATACTGGTGCAATGACAAACACTCCATGTGCGGAGACACATTCCAATAAAGTGAGGAAGTTGCAGTAGTTCATGAAACTACAAAATTCCTAGTGGTTTGTTGACAGTGTTCTCATCCAGCAAACTTCCGAATAACATGGATAACTTTTAAGAATGGTTCCCATCTCCCCTCACTCTACTCATCAGGCTGGAAGGAAGTCAGACTTCTCTGGGGTTCATGGGGATGAGGAGGACCACATGGCTCTCAAATCAATTTGCTGAACTCTGTCCAAATCCTATGAGACTGATACTTTTCACATGGACACCATATGGTTTACCCAAGGTCAGTTCAGCTAAGAACCAACTCAGCAGGAAAAATCAAATACTCTGAATCGCCCCCTCTCCAAAAGATGGACAAGATGGAGTTTGGGGTTTGCAAACAGAAGTTTTCACAACCAGTCTCTGTGATACCTTCTCAGCATTTCATAGACACACAGAGTTTCTGTTTATGCCGTTCACTTAACTCTTATTTGAGCAACGGATAATAGAAAATATCACTCCATGTTTTTCTTATCATAAGAACCATTCATCATGAGGCACCATCCTTCCTTCAGCTTAAGAGACCAAGGCTCCCTACCAATCTTTTTCTTATCAACTATCTACAATTTTTTTGTAGATAGTTTGTGCATTCTTTTATAATCATAAGCATGGAGCAGGACCTGGGTTTAACTCCCTCTAGATATTACTCTCGTTGCAGTATGGCTGTTACCATCTCATACAACCAAAAACCAAAAGTGGAAAGGTGGAAAGCTAGGAGCAAGAAGATAAGTTGTATATTGATATTAGGAACAGTAATTGCAACAGTCACCTCAATGGAAACTAAAACTCCTGCATTGCTTAGGAAATGCAGATTTGCCCAGGCCCCAAGGGCACCATGGGCCCCTTGGCAGCCTGCCCACAGCCTCCACAGACCCCTGAGCCCAGCCAAGCAGGTGGGTGCCCAGGGCCCAGGGCCATGAAGGTGTGGTTTGCTGTTTATTCCCAAGCTGAAAACATCCTTTCACCATCTTTCTAATATTCTGTTACCTCTATGATATATTTTCACATAGGAAACGGTACTTGGGAACAATAAGAGTTCTTTTCCAAAGGGAAGCTGATAGCCTACAGTTCTCTGTTGCACAAAATGGCATATGCCTGTACATCATTATTGCCAAAATCCTGTACAATGCACATGCTGCCTAAACCAAAGACTTGGGCAAAAGCAAGCTATGATTTTCCTTACCAACACTTGCGTACAGGCTTAAATAAGCCAATGAAAAATTATGTAAACCAACAGCACTACTCATGTGCTTAAGTGATTTGTTGGATTGGGCCCAAAAATACTGAAAGTGTTGCAAGATTGATCCTTGATGTGATCCCTTAAAACTAATTTCATGTCCAGGCAGTGATTTCTTTGGTTTTCAAGCAGTGTTTTACTTCCTTGTCTGCTGCACTGCCTCTTTTGTTTACCAAACTTCAGCAGGTATTACATAGGGCAGCGCCTAGGGGGGCTGAACCGGAAGAAAAAAGAATGATCTTTTATTGGTCTGTGGTAAAAATCTGCTTTCTCTTCTATGTCATTGTTCCTTTATGCTCCTGGGTGGCAAAGTTCCCCAGCACTGCTCTGCGTGAGCAGCTCTGCACATTTGCTTTTTGTCCGTGGAGCAGCAGAGTATTAATCAGAGTCTAAGAACTGGGCACAAACGCATCTATTAACACAGAGATTTTCTAAATTCTGACTCATTCCTTCACTGTTTCCTCGTTCATTTCTTTGGGTTAGTCAATGATCAACACAATCAGCTTGCCTGCAACCGGTTTCACTTTTTATTTGATAAGGCTGGCTCAGTGGCAGAGCCGGGAAGCCTGCAGGGAAATGCTTCATTTCCCACATTTTCCCACTGAACTAAAAATGTTGCAAAAGCATTTCTAATCATACCAAAGGTCGCATACAGAGGGAAAGCAATCAGAACAACTACCAAAGAATACATTTTTCTGTCATAGTTCTCTGCGTGGACACCTATTTGAGAACAATTAGGGAGTTCTGTCGGTGCCTACTGACTTCTGCCTTCATAGCATGGATACTCTTTAATCAGCAACTTCCTCTAGCGCATATCATTTTGTTTCCATAGCTGCTGCACAGAGATAAAATGGTAACATTTATTTGCAGCACCAGGAAAAAAGAAAAAAAAAGGAAAAAAAAAACCTGAGAATCTTTTCCAGAGGCCAAACAGCACTGTACAAGCTGAGCCAAGGCAATCCCCTCAGAGAGCCCCAGGAGCGCTGTGAGCAGGGACGGGCAGGCGTTTTGGCTCAGGAGAACCGAGAGAACTCCCCAGCCAGAGGCCTGGAGCACCGTGTGCTTGCTTAGCAGCCACAAAGTGCCACTGCCGTCCCAATATCTTCTTTTATTTGGTGCCATAAATAGCTGTCTACTTCAGCCTATCGTGACCTTTGATAAGCACGGCCACAAGCAACTGCTGCTCTGTCAACGCACTTTAGAATATAAAAAGAGAAAGGAGATCAAATATAAGAGAATAAACATGAAGTGATGTGTGCTCTTGTTCCCCCCACCAAATGCAACATTTCTATCTTGTTGTATGACAGTATTGCAGTTCTGCAAACTGTACATACAGTGGAATCTAAAACAAGAAGAACACCACCAGAGGTCTCGGAAAGCTGAAGAGCAATCAGTTCTTAGCTTGTTCCAAACCTAAGGTTTCAATTAAATAAAACAAAGCTTCTACTCTGTCTTGGCTGAAGGAACCCTTCGAGAGGGAACGTTGCTAACATCTGCACCAGTATTGTTTCTAGAAGTATTGTTCATCTCTCTTTTTGTTGACTTCTATGTGAACCGACAGTCAATTTCTTGGTGGACAATTGCCCACATTATAAAACTCTACTGATGTGTCATTATTTGGCTCTGCCAAAAAGCCATAAAAGTGAGAAGACACATAATATTTGGTGTGCCACTAAAAGGGGTCTACTTAACAATGAAAAGAAAGGGACATCAACGAACACAGCAGTTTGTTTTTTAAGGATCAAGGTCTGTGACACAGCACAGAGCTAAAATCGTATGAGGTGCAGCCATGCCTCGGTACTTCACCAGAAAGTTAGGAGCTCCAGGGAGAGCACAGGGAAAAGAAAGTTGCATGTATTATGGTGCAATAATTTCAACTGTTTCCCAGGAGAACAAGCTGGATAAAATGGAAGTAGGAGGGAAAGCCCAAAGTAATTAGCAAGGCACAAAAAAGGAGCAAGGAGGCTGCAATAATACGCTCGTAGGCATGAAGTTCACTGAGATAAAAGGGCTGCTATTTCTATGATTTCACACATTTTAAACGAAACACAGGCTAGATACAGATTTTCACCACAGTTATGGCTTGCTTTTAATGTTGGTAAAATGCACACACAACCCCTCCTTCAGAAAGCCAACTGTTGCATTTGCACAGCGACGAAGCAGCTGCATCCTTTGTTTTGTTTACTGAGTGGTTAACGCAGAGACGTACTTCAGATTTCCTTCCCAAGTAATCCCAGCGATTAGCAAAGCCCTGCAAACTGTAATTCTGTCGGAATAGGAAACAGCACTGGATACCACCGCTAGCTTTCGGGCTCTTCACAGCCAGCACTCGCTCATGGCTGGGTCCTTGTCATGGCGAGTCCCACAGAGGAACGCTGTGCACAAGGGTGAGCGAAGGCGGCGAGCTGAGCCTCCTGGTACGCCGCAGCCCCGGCAACCTACATTCCCCCTGTGACTGCAGCCAGAGACCGTGCTCCTCGCTTCCTGCTCTGAAATTCTTCAGTGAAGTCGTTAAAGCAGGACTTTGACCTTGGAATATGGACGATAAGTAAACAATAATAATAATAAAACAAGCACGGCTTCAGGTACTCTGAGACCAAGCTCCCTGCCAAACTTCTGACTTCGCACAAGGCGTTATCTCCTATGTTTAAGGGTTTCTCTCCCTTACAGCACATACCGGCGGTCATTCTGCCGGCTTGCGAGGAGCCCTGCCTCCCCGCAGCGCCCCGTGCCCACCCGCCCGCTGCCGGAGCCGCTGCCCGGCGGCCATTTCCAGAGCCGGGCCCCGGGGAGGCACCGCCCCCGCCCCGCGGCGGCAGCGGGAAGGGAACCGGCAGGCAGCGGGCGCTGCGTGACGTCACCATCCGGGCCTCGCGCCCGCCGGGCCACAATGGAACCCGCTCGAGCCCAGCGGACGTGAAGCGGCCGCGCGCACGCCGCCTCGGCCCCCTCCCCTCGCAACCACCGCGCAGCCCTCCCCGCACGCGTGCACACACACGCACACAGGGGCGGGGGCAAGCGGGCCGCAGGGTGTGACTGACGGGTGGGAGCGGGGCG